>CAUYRT010067628.1:0-102671 GCA_963574885.1 Lepilemur ruficaudatus | reverse complement strand
AAAGGTGGGCAACTTGAGTTTCGTTGATTTAATAGTGCCAGGTAGGTAGAGATAGTATCTATCTGAAGGTAAGGTCACATCTAAAGGGCAGCTTTTAATTTGTAGTTCAAGGATATCATAAGATGTTAGAAAAACACAATTAACTTTCATTTTTTCCAGAAAACAGAATAATAATCACTGAATCCAATTTTAAAATATTAATGTAATTGTGAAAAATGACACAATTATGTACATTGGACTAAGAAATACCCAAACTGGGAATAGTGTAAGATGCAGCAGACTTGAAGAGTGAAAATGGACAGTAAATGACTTATTAGTAAAAGAATATGAGGAATGACATAAGCAGAATCGATCATTTTAGAGAGAATATCAAGGGAGAAAGAAAATCTTGGGGAAAATTATTAATCATTGCAATAAAAAATTCAAAATAATAATTTTTCTCCAGACTAATTGCATTTCTTGTAATTCTAATGTACTAAATGTCTGGAAGTTTAGCTATGTGTTTTGGAGGGTGGGAGCTTAGTAGTCAGGCTTCCTGGGTTAGAATCTCAACTTGGCTACTAACTAAGCAGGTGACTTCTTCTTTAACTTCCTTAAACCCCAGTTCCTTTGCCTCGAAAATTGCAGATAAGGGGGAAAAAACCTAGAGGTGTGTTGCAAGGATCTTGAAAGATACTGCATGTAGGCACTTAGTGCAAAATTGGGCATACAATAAGAATTCAGTAAATATGAGTTATTATTATTAAGTATAGAAATAGTTAATAAATATTGCTAGTTTCCTATGAAATTATCTTTCAGGAACAAATTTGCTCCTTTTCATTGAATCTCTACTTGACTTAACACACCCCATCTGCTATCATAAAAGGATTTGAAAAAGCTTACAATTGAAGATATGTGTTCAATGCTATCATAAAAATATAAATAAAAAATTTTAATCTACAATATAGGAAATGGAAGTGAATATGGTTACTATATTTGAATCTTTTCTGTGTTTCCTGGCTATAAGAGAAGGAACTAAAAATATTAAGTTGTACAAATCATATTTTTTAAGATAGTCCTTCAGGAAGGACAATAAAAATTGTAATATATTTAGATAGCACTTTCCAAAATATTTCTCCCTAGAAAGTTTTATTTGTTTCTTCCTTGAGAGTACTCCTGATAAGCTCTGATACCCGATTTCATATACGAGAAACTTAAGGCTGAGAAAGGTCACAAAGCTAAGAAGAAACAGAGCTAAGACTTAAATCCAAGTTTGGAGAAAAGCGCACACACAAAAATTAACTTAGCTCTGAGCTCCCAGCAAGCAAAGACAAAAATGGTGGCGGGGTAGGGGAGAAGGGGAGGAAAGGAAGGGGCAGGGGACATGCTTCCTGTCATCTGATAAAACATCTAATAAAAGGAAGCATGTCTTGGGCTGGTAGATACAAGCTTTTACCTTCCACTAAAACTAAGAGAAATTAGTGATACAGATATTTATTCAAGGGGCTTTCAACCACCAAGCGAACTGTGATTTTAGGGGAAGTCTTAAACAAAATGCAGACATGTTCTTTATATGTCTGTTTATTACATAGCCTGAGGGAGTAATTTTAAATTGGTTCTGCGAAGGAATTACTTTTAACCAGCAGATGGTTGAAGTAATACTTTCTAGGTAAATGGTATTCTTTCAAGAAAGATTTCTTGAGCATTTACTATGTGCGAATATCTATGATAGGTAGTGAGTACACAGAGATGAAAGTTATGATTCCTGCCCTCTAAGGTCTAACAGTCCGGTGGAGAGATTCAGTTGTGATGAAACATTCTCCTGGTCGTGGAGGTTTGTGCAAAGACAGCAGCAGTAATGAATGACAGAGCAGCTAGAAGTAAGTACAGGATGGCCTTGGGGAGCCAGGGACGTGAAACTTCAGAAGACATCTGCCAAGTGAACAAGAGCAGAGTGGGTCTTGCAAGCAGAAGAAAGGCATGTGCCAGGGTGCAGAGGCATGGGGTGCCAGGGGTGCAAGGGCTCCGCAGAGACTAGTCAGTCCAGGGTTCCTGGAGCTTTAATAATATACAAAGGGAGATGGTGAGAGAGAGGTTGAAGCAAGACACAGTGGTCAGATGGGGCTGCTTATGCCCTGTGAGGAGTGTAGAATTTGCCCTTTGAGCAAAGGGAAGTCACTGATGTCTATTAAGCCAGGAGTGAACATGGTCTGAGGACAGAAATGAGGACCCCAAGGATTAAGTCACAGGATTAGGTCACAGGATGACCAGTCTGCCAATTTATTAAATTTTCCGATTTGACCAATTTGCCAAAATCATTTTCTTTATGTCTGTTTATAAAGTTTACAGAGGTTTATGAATTGCTAATAGGTTTGTTTTCATTTTGACTTTCTGGCAGCATATTAGAGATTTAATGTGCAGTTTGCACCTGATGCTGGGACACAAGCAAATTAGGAGTTGGGTTAGAAAGAACAGCCCTTTTCCAGGAAGAGAGAGTGGGCACACAGCCCAGCCCAGATGCCAATCCTGGAAAGGAAGTTTCCTGAAAAGTGGGGGTAGGGGAGGGTGGGCTTGAAGGGAACACAGAGAGAGGGGTTATCCAGCAGAGAGAGCGCGAGGGAGAAGAAATTGGGAAAACGGAGAATCCGAGAACATTGCTAGAATCAGCAAAGGAAAGAAGGAGTGCAGAGAGAGGACAGGGGTGGGGGGGATATCTGAGGGATACAGCGCCCCACAGCCCCCACCCCCAGGACCTACAATCTATACCAGACAACTGATGTCAACAACTTAGTGTCAAATGCAATATTTGGCCAATCAGACTTTCATGAATTCTATTTCCAGCAAGTTCACTTTTGGCTAATTGATTTTTTTTTCCAAGTGGCCAAGTTCCAGTATAGAACACACTAGAACAGGAGATTTCTAGGACTATAGATGGAAAGGGGATGTAGAGTCTCAGAAGGAATTTTTTTCAAATAGGAAACTTGAATAAATTCATAGGTGGGATAGTTTTATAGCAAGGTGTTCCAGTTATTATTGCTACATAACAAACTTCCCCGAAATCTAGTGGCTTAAAAAGTGATAACATTTATTTTTGTTCACAAATCTATAATTTGGCCAGGACATGTCAGGGACAGCTCATCCCTGCTCTACCTAGGATAGAGCTGGAATGGCTCAAAGGCTGGGGACAAAAATCATCTGAAGGCTTACTTACTCACATGTCTGGCAGTGTTTGCTGACTGTTGTCTGAGGGTCTCGGTTCCTCTCCACATGGTTCTGTCCACGTGACCTCTCAGCATGGGCTAGAGGACTTCGCTAGTGCAGTAGATGAGTTGAAAGACAAACATCTCAATAGAAAGGACCAGGAGGAAGCTGAATACAGACCTTTCTAACCTAGCCTCAGCAGTCACACAATGTCACTTCTGTATTCACAGGACCACCTAGATGCAAGAATAGGGAACATAGACCCCATCTTTTAGTGGAAGAGCACCAATATCACATTATAAAAAGAATACAAAGATCTGGGATATATACACATACATATATATATATATATATGTATCTCCATATTAGTAAAATACAATCTGCCACTCACACTCACTGAGGTAGCATAAAAACAATTAACTCCAGAGCACACAGATAAAATGCCTTGAATAGGCAAGAGGATAGCTTTTCTGTTAGGGAAAGGCCAGACCAGGAATTCTGTTGATTTTGAGTTGATGTAAAGAAAACAAGGAGAAATAAGAAAACTATGCAAGCAGCCTTGGGCTTTTTCCCCACCATCCAAGTTTGAGACGGTACCTTGGTCCTGCAATTTTCCTCTTCACCCTAAAGTCAAGTCCAGGGGTCTATAATTTGTTGCCTCTTGATGAACGTTCTAATCACACTTTAAAATATTAGACCCTTAAGTCTTCCTTTTTATACTATGATTATTAACAGGTATAAAGAAAGACCCAGCATAGGTATTTGGAATATCTAATTTTCACCATATGTTCACTCTTCTTAGGGAAGAAACAAGAAGAAGTAAGAAATGAAGTCAAGAAGAACAGATAATGCAATAAAGTTTCATTTTAATTATAGTCTACCCTGGTCTTTCTCCAGCAGCTGCAGTTATCACTACTTTTTATAGTCTCTGAAGTCTCTGAGCTTTATATAGTCTCTGAGCTTGCCACATCTTTCCAAAGATGAAGATAAACCATCCTTAAATAATTGCATATTTAATAATGCCTAGTGCTTACCGCTAAAGTAATATCAGAATTTATAAATTGCTCACAAGTAGTAACACTGATCTAATTTTCTTTTCCTTTAATTTCTAAAGTTTTCACCTTACAAATTATAAAGAATGTTTTCTAGGTTTAATGATATCTGGAACATCTCATTTATTTCTGAGGTATTAGAGTTAGTATCTATTTATTTCTTTACCCCTGGGTCCGAAGAAAATTAAAAGTTGGAAAAAAATGTAGATGGAATAAGAGAAATATTATTTTCCATATCCAATAAGCTTGGAGAGAAGTAAGAACAACTTTTTCTTAACCTGTTATGAAAGGTCTAAGCAAGTAGCTGTGTTAATGGGCAAATCGTTGAACTTTTCGGAAAGGTTTAAAAGCACAGAGGTTGGGAGCTTTGAACTTCCGGAAGCCATATAGATCTGCTGGCAGAATTTCTGAGGTGAGTGTGAATGTTAAAAGGTGAATTATGAATGGTGACAAGCAGAGCACTTAGAGGGAGCTCTAAGGTTTTATGCAATATTTGGCTACTAGAATACCTAGGAAAATTCTGGACATGATTCTTTTTCATCCTAAAAGAAAAGTTTATTCAACACCAAAAAAAAAAAAAAGATTAGCAAAATCATTCTATCATCTACAAATCTGTTGTGGTTCTGTCAACCCCTTTTTTTCCTCCTGTTACATAATAGCGAGTGTCTTTTCCACTATCAGAGTTTAATCCCTCTGGGTGAGCTTCATATCCCTTCCCTTCTCATCTTAGAAGACTTTATTCTTCAGTTACCCCCGTTTCTTGCATTTCCAACTTCTCCATCTAGACAAAGCTATTCTCAGCGGGATACCAATGGATTCTAGAGGTCTCACATCTTTAAACTGTCATTCTCCTTTGACATCACATTCTCATACATTTCCTTCCAGTTGCCACTCCTTTTCTCTGCTTTCTATCATAATCAAACTTCTTTAAAAACTTGCCTTCAAACCCTGTATCAAAATTCTCACCTCCTATTCACTCTTCAAACTCCCTGGTGGTATTTCAATCTCTAAAATCACACTGAAATTAATTTTGTCAAGGAGAGCAGCAACCTCCATGGAGCAAATCTAATCAGCCACATCCTTCTTGAATGCTCACCAGCAGTCAACAGGGTTGTTCCTTAAGCCTCTTTGGAGCATAGCCACCATTACTTTCTAGTGTCTTTAGCCAGCTTCTCCTCCTCTCCTGACCTCCAAAAGTCGAAGTTCTTTTAGGCACTTCGTGGAGCCTCTTCCTTCTACATTCTCTTTTAGGTGATTGAGATCACCATCTTTATGTCAACAACATCTAAAACTTCTATTTCCAACTTAGACCATTCTGCAGAACTCAAAATTCACACAGCCAATGGCTTATTTGATGTCTCCACTTCTCCAATTTGAGATGTCTCATAAGTAATCTAAATTTAATGTGCTCAAAACTGAAATTCTATACGTTCCCCTGCCTCCAAAATGCTCCTCTCTTAGTCTTTCCTCTCTCAGAAAATGGTACTCTGATCTATCCAGTTTCCTTAAACAAATGCTTGACATTGCCCTCACTTTCAAACCCACATCTAATCTATACCCAAGCCCTGTCTCTTCCATTGAAAAACTTCTTGAATCGCTCTGCTGTTCTAGATCCTCTTGTCTCATTGAAAAAAAAAAATCACAGAAAATGCTGAATACATTTTATTCTCTTCCTTTTCCTATGTACCTTGAGTTCCTTGGGAGGAAATCTAGTGTATTTTAAATAAATTATTTAAATAAATGAATTTGATGAAACACATTGTTCTTGAAGTTTTGGTTATCAGTGCTTTCTGAATGGTTTGTTTGGCTCTTCAAACTTCAAAGCTCATTGTTGAAAGGAAGACATATTTTTCTCATGAAACTCCTAGAGATTTGTATCAGAAATGGAGGAATGATTTAAGTTTTTTAAAGTTCCTTCTATGATGTTTCTAAAGAATAAATTTAGTTTTTAGTTCTAATGGTGTTTGAATGTCCCTCATTCTATACAACATGAAGGTTATATATTAATATTACCCTTTATCCCTGAAACCTTCTGCTGGATATAATTAAAGGTCATTCACTTGGCCCAAAGTAAAAGCAAGCCCTACAGGTCAAATTCAGTTCATTTCTTCCCCCATGAATGGCCAGGAGATTTTCAATCAAGAAAGGGAAGAAGGAGGAAGGAAGGAGTGAAGGGAGGGACGAAAGAAGGAAGGAAGGAAGGAAGGAAGGAAGGAAGGAAGGAAGGAAGGAAGGAAGGAAGGAAGGAAGGGAGGGAGGGAGGGAGGGAGGGAGGGAGGGAGGAAGGAAGGAAGGGGCAAAGAGAGAAAAGAAGAGTGAAGAAAGAAAAAAAAGTTGTATCTAATTAGCGAACACTCCAAAGCTGATATAATCAAATGGCTTGTCAGGAAGGAATTTGAAAGGTGGGATTTAAAAACAAAAAGCTAAGTTCATCTGCCACCATTAGGCACCTGAAATGAAAAAGAAAGGTTTCACTAATTTATTCAAGTCAAAAAATAAGGATGGCATTCTGCTTCCAAAGCACCATTGTGCTATGAACTGTGCAATTCAAGTTCATTGCAGGATGTATTAATAGAAGTGATCAAGCTGAATTTTCTTCACTGTATGCCCTTAATCATAAAGAGTTTGTGTGCTTTTGAAAGAAGAGGAGTTTGGAATAGCATGAGCATGGAGACTTCTTTTATTTTAATGCATTCAGATGGCTGAGTCATAGAAACTTGTTGAAGATATTTATTGAGCTGCTACCTCAGATGAAGGACTTTTTGGAATTAATAGGCTCTGAGAGACCCAACTTGTCAGACCCCTAGTGGCTCAGAAGATTGTACATCTTTGTGAATATGACAAGGCATCCAAACACCCTGAACCTGAGACTGCAGGGGAACAAGGAGCATTGCTAATTTTTTCAAAATACGAGTATGCAAACTCCATGTGGACATGTGGACTGAGCAGATGGCAGCTGGGGATGGTACTCACTTCCCATCCCTGAACATTCAGAGCTCAATATATTCAAAAATTTTGAAGAATTGCAGAATTAACTGATGGAAATAACACCATAATTTTAGAAGAGATTCATAGAGTTTAATAAATACAGATCATGCTAATGTCTGTGTCTGTCTTTAGAGGCAATGTCCAGATGCATCCAAGCTAGCAAATGTCTGCTCTAGCAGCATCATCCAATCTCACAAGAAAAAGATGGTGTGGATTGTGCCCACCTAGAAGATAAAATATCCCTGGAAATGTAACTTAATTGATACTTAAATCTATTTGGTCAAACGCTTTGAAATTTTTGGTTCTATCTTGCTCTGAAAGTATATTTCTTGCTGTAGTGAATTCTCGTAGTATCCTAGCTAGATTTCCTTGACTAGGACTGGTGTGCTCATCCCCTAGCTGGTGTTGTTGTTGACTAATGGCATGGAACTAAAACCTTTTCCAGGTAATTGCCTTCAATCAAGCAAGAGCTGCCTAACCTGGGAGGTTATGCTCTACCCCCATTCCCAGGGACAAATCACAGCCAGTGACTTCCTCAGGGAAAAGATGGACTTTCTTCAAAGACCAACTTGATGTTGTAATTCATGCCCCACATAATTCCCCATGAAATAGGCTAAAGCTAGACTTCATCTGAAACTGCATTATAGTTTAAGTATCTTCCACTGCCTATCCTATTTCTCCAACTCCTTTTCTCCTAAATATATATGTTTATTTATTTGTATATATTTTTATATATATATTTCCACCAGAATCTCTGCCTAAGGACATGCTTCTAGGAAATACGAGCTAAAACAGGTGATACTAGGAGTGATCCTAGGAAGCAGACCGTAAGGTTAAGATTTTGGAATTGAATTACTTGCCAGCCAGCTAGATGAGGGCTCTATTATTGGTGGTACTCAGAGTATTGACAGTCCCTGGCATGTTGAAAATAAATTATACCTGTGATTAACTGAGACAGAACATAGGCCAAAGTAGAAACATTGGCTCATGCAACATTGCTGGCATTTGAAAGAAACAAGGGAAATAGTAATTACAAGGGCTGTAGACGTAGGAGGCTGTTGCTATGAATAAAGAGAAAGGCAGGATCAGGGCAATCAATTGCCAATTCAAAGCAAAATGTAAAAGCCAGAGGACCTCTTTAGCAACATGTAAAGAAGCATTCATATTCAGTAGAGAGACATCCAGTGCCATGTTAAATCTACTCACTGCTAACGTATTGCCTGAAGTTACCTAGACCATCTGGACAATCTACAGAATATCACACTGGCTTACTCTATTGATGACATCCTATTATTTATACCCATGATCAAAAGGTGGTAAGTACTTGGCAAAAACACACACACTCCAGATAAATATTACGTCATTCAAAAGTCTAATTGATTGATGAAATTTTTAGGGGTTTGGTGATCTGAGGCATGCCAGGACACTTTTTCCCTAAAGCAAAGGGCAAAATTATTGCACACTGCACTTCATACCTTAATAAAGATAAACAACACTTGGTAGGCATCATTAGACTTTGGAAAGGTAGCATATCCACACTCAAGATTAATGTTCTAACCCAACTGTGGGGTGATATGGAAGGCTGCTACCTTTTGAGTGGGATCCAAATCAAGAGTATTAAAGCCAATTTAAGTTGTGATACAAGAAGCTTTACCACTTAGGTTACATGACTCAGCAGACTCCATGATACTAGTAGAATCTGTGCTAGGAAAAGGTACCATGTGGTGTCTCCACTAAGCCCCCAAAATAGGTTCATATGAATATTCCTGGGGTTCTAAAGCAATATCAAGCCATTTTCAGCAGAGAACTATACATCATTTGTAAAAGAGTTCTTGCCATACTACTAGGTCTTCATAAAGAAAGAGCATATGGTCACAAGACATCAATAACCATGTAACTGTAACTACCCAAAATAAACTGCATATGTCAAACACACCAAGTCATATGGTTGGGTGGGCTGAGAAGCACCAGGATCAGACTCAAGCAGGTTCAGAGAGCTTCACGAGGAGATATATAGATGCTCATGTCATTCACCATTGTGAGAGTGATGCCACTTGCAGAGATCACAGCTATTGTCTCATGGGGTGCTCCCTATAATAGCTGACAAAGGAAGAAAAAACCCAAACTTGGTTCACAGATGAGTCAGCTCAGTATATGGGTCCAATCCTAAAATGAATTGCTGCTGCCACTACAAAGTGGCTCTGAAAGACATTGGTGAGGAGAAATATTCCAGTGGACAAAATTTCAAGGGTGCACCTGATCTTCTACTTTGTGTGGAGAGAAAGGTGGCCCAAGATAAGGATACCCATAAACTCATGGGCAATGGTGAATGGCTTGATTGGCTCAGCAGAGATCTAGAAGGAACAAGATGAAATATTTGGGACAAGGAGGTCTGGGGAAGAGCCATGTGGGACAACTTAGGTTAGCAGTGGACTTCTCAGCAGAAACCTTACAAGCCAGGAGAAAGTGATTTATTCAAAGTGCTGAAGAAAAAAAACTGCCAGCCAAGAATACTTTATTTTGCAAAGTTATCCTTCAGAAACGAAGATGAGAAAAACATTTTCTCAGACAAACAAAAGCTGAGGGAATTCATCATCACCAGACCTGTCTAATAAAAAATGCTAAAAAGAGCTATTAAAGCTGAAAGAAAAGCATACTAATTAGTAATTCAAAAACATATGAAAGTATAAAACTCACTAGTAAAAGAAATTGCACTGTGAAATTTAGAATATTCTTATACCATAATGGTAGCATATAAGTCACTTTTATCTTTAATATGAAGGTTGAAATAATAATAGGTATAATAATTTGTTAAGGGCTACACAATACAAAAAGATGTAAATTATGCCATCAAAAACATAAAATATGAGGAGTAGGGTGGAGTAAAAGTGTAGTAGTGTTTTTTAATGTGATCAAAGTTAAGTTGTTATAAGCTTAAAATAGCCTGTTATATCTATAAAATGTTTCATAAAACCTCATGTTAACCACAAAGCAAAAACTTATAGTAGATATCCAAAGGATAAAACGTAAGCAATCAAAGTATATCACTAGAGAAAATCACCCAATCACAAAAGAAGACAGCAAGAGAGAAAGAAAGAAACAAAGGATCTACAAAATAACCAGAAAACAATTAACAAAATGGCAGTAGTAAGTCCTTACCTGTCAAGAATTACCTTGAATGCAAATGGATTAAATTTTCAAAAGACATAGAGTGGCTGAATGGATAAAATAAAAACAAACTCCAACTATATACTGCATACAAAAGACTCATTTCACCTTCAAGGACACAAACAGTTGAAAATGAAAAGATTTCATGAAAATGGAAATCTAAGAAAACAGGAATAGCTGTACTTATTTTAGATAAAATAGACTTCAAGTAAAAAACTGTAAAAGAAGACAAAGAAGGTCATTATATAATGATAAAGGGATCAATTCAGCAAAAGGATATAACAACTGTAAATATATGTGTATCCAACATCAGAGCACCTGAATATATAAACCAAACATTACTAGATCTGAAGAGAGAGATACACGGCAATACAAAACTAGTAGGGGAATTCAATACTCCACCTTCAGCAATGAACAGATCATCCAGACAGAAAATCAATAAGGAAAACATTGGACTTGAGCTACACTTTAGACTAAATAGACCTAACAGACATATACAGAACATTTCATCTAACAACAGCAGAATACACGGTCTTCTTAAGTGCACATATGTTAGGTTGCAAAATAAGCCTTTACAAAGTTAAGAAAATTGAAATTATGTCAAGTGTCTTCTCTGACTACAACAGCATGAAATTAAAAATCAATAATAGGAAATATTTAGGAAAATTCATAAATGTGGAAATTAAACAACATGCTCCTAAACAACCAGTGGGTAGGAATTAAAAGGGAAATTTAAAAATATCTTGATATAAACAAAAAATGGAAACACAACATACCAAACCTTGTAAGATACAGCAAAAGCAGTTCCAACAGGGAAGTTTATAGCTATAAATACCTACATCAAAAAAGAAGAAAGAGAAAATAAACAACCTAATGCTACACTTAAGCAACTAGAAAAAAAAAAGAAGAAACTAAACCATAGTTAATAGAAAGGGGAAAAAATAATAAAGATCAGAGCAGAAATAAATGAAATAGAGACTAGAAAAACAATAGAAAAGACTGATGAAACTAAGAAGGGGTTTTTTTGCAAACATAAACAAAATCAGCAAACTTCTAACTAGATTGGCTAAGAAAAAAATGGACAAAGCTCAAATAAATAAAATCAGAAATGAAAAAGGAGACATTACAACTGATACCACAGAAATACAAAGGATCATAAGACACCAGTATGAACATTTTTATGCCAATAAATTGGATAACCTGAAAGGAATGGATACATTTCTAGATGCACATAAACTACCAAGACTGAATCAGGAAGAAATAAAAAATATGAACAGACCAATAATGAGTAAAGAGATTGAGTCAGTAATAAAAACTCTCCCATCAAATTAAATCTCAGGACCTGATGATGGCTTCACTGCCAAATGCTACCAAACATTGAAATAACTGATACTAATCCTCCTCAAACTCTTCCAAGGAATTGAAGAGGAGAAAATACTTCCAAACTAACTCTATGAGGCCAGCATTACCCTGATACCAAAGCCAGATAAGGACACTACAATAAAAGAAAATTACAGGCAAATATCCCTAATGATCATAGATGCAAAATCCTCAAGAAAATACTAAAAGAATATTAAAATACAAAACATATTAAAAGGCTCAGTCATGATCAAGTGGGATTTATCCCTGGGATGGTTTAACATATGCAAATCAGTGATACACCACATTAACAAAGTGAAGGACAAAAACCCCATGATTATCTCAAAAGACACAGAAAAGGCACTTAACATCATTGAACATCCGTTAATGAAAAAACCTCTCAAGTTAGTTATAAGGAATGCTTCTCAAAACAATAACGGCCATATATGACAAGCCCATCACCGACATCAGACTGAATGCTAAAAAGTTGAAAGCTTTTCCCCTAGGATCAGGAACAAAACCAGGATACCCATTCTCACCACTTCTATTCAACATAGTACTGGAAGAAATAGCCAGAGCAAGAGAAGGAAATAAAAGGTCTCTAAATCAGAAAAGAAGAAGTTAAATTGTCTGTGATAGTAGAAAATTAGTAGCGTTTCTATATACTACAATAAACTATCTGAAAAATAAATCAAGAAACCCCCATTGGCAATAGCTACAAAAAAATAAAATATTTAAGTATTATAATACTAAATTTAATGGAGTGAAAGACATATACACCTAAACTATAAAACACTGATGAAAGAAATTAAAGAAGACACAAATAAATGGAAAGACATCCTGTGTTCATGGATTGGAAAAACTAATAGTGTTAAAATGTCCATACTAAACAAAGTAATCTACATTTTCAACGCAATCTCTATTAAAATTCCAATGACATGTTCATAGAAGTAGAAAAAACAATCCTAAAATTAGTATGGAACTGTAAAAGATCCTGAATAGCCAAAGCAATCTTGAGCAAGAGGAACAAAGCCATAGTCATCACACTACCTGATTTCAAAATCTTCTACAAAGCTCTAGTAATCAAAACAGCATGGTCCTAGCATAAAAACAGACACAAAGACCAATAGCCCAGAAATATGTAAATCCATGCATTTACAATCAATTGATTTTTGACAAAGATGCCAAGAATACAAAATGGGGAGAAGATAGTCTCTTTAATAATGGTGCTGGGAAAACTGGATATCCACATGCAGAAGAATAAAATTAAACACTCAGCTTACACCACATACAAAAATCAATCCAAAATAAAGATTTAAATGTGATACCTGAAACTGTAAAATAACTGAAAGAAAACAGAAGAAAAACTCTGTTATATTAGCCTTGGCAGTGATTTTTTTCTACATGACCCCCAAAACACAGGAAACAAAAGCAAAAATAAACGAATGGAATTACATTTAATGAGCTTTTGCACAATCAAGAAACAATCAACAGCGTAAAAAGACAGCATATAGAATGGGAGAAAATATTTGCCGTACATCTGATAAGGGCTTCATATTTAAAATACAGACGGCCCCCCACTTATGATGGTTTGACCTAAAGATTTTTCAACTTCATGACGATGCATTCAGTAAAAACCATAGTTGAGTACCCATAGAACCATTGTTTTCCACTTTCAGTACAGTATTCAATAAATTACATGAAATATTCAACACTTTATTATAAAATAGGCTTTGTGTTAGATGATTTTCCCAACTGTAGGCTAATGTAAGTATTCTAAGCACATTTAAGGTAGGCAAGGCTAAGTAAACTATGTCGTTTGGGAGATTAAGTATATTCAATGCATTTTTGACTTTTGATATTTTCAATACACAATGGATTTACCTGGATATAACCCTATCCTAAGTCGAGGAGCATCTTGAAACTTAACTCAATAGGCAAGAAAACAACCCCATAAAAATTGGGCAAAGAACCTGAATAGACATTTCTCAAAATAAGACATACAAATTGCCAATAGAGATATGAAAAACTGCTCAACAGTTCTAATTATCAAATAAATGCAAGTTAAAATCATAATGAGACATCACCTCGCACCTGTTAGAATAGCTTTATCAAAAAGAGGAAGGATAACAAATGTTGAGCAGACGCAGAGAAAATGGAAGCCTTGTACACTGTTGGTGGGGATGTAAATTATTACAGCCTTTAAGGAAAGGAGTATGGAGGTTCCTCAAAAAATTAAAAATAGAACTACTATATGAACCAGCGATCCTACTACTGGGTAGATATTCACAGGAGATTAAACCAGTATGCCTAAGAGGGAGCAGCGCTCTCGTGTTCATTGTGAAATTATTCATTATAGCCAAGATACAAAATCAACCTGTGTCCATCAACAGACTAATGGATAAGAAAAATATGGTATTTATACAAAATGGGATACTGTTTAGCCACAAAAATGAAGGAAATTCTAACATTTATGACAACATGGATGTATGGTGCCTGGAGGACATTATAATAAATGAAATAAGCCAGGCACAGAAAGACAAATACCACATGATCTCACTTATGTTTGGAATCTAAAAAAGTAGAACTCATAGAAGCAGAGAATAGAATGGTGGGTTACCTGAAGTGGGGGATGGGGAAGATGGAGGTAATGTTGGTGAAAGAATACAAAATTTCAGTTAAACAGAAGGAGTAAGTTCAAGAGATGTATTGTACAACATTGTGACTATAGTTAATAATAATGCATTGTATGCTTGAAGAATGCTTAGGGAGTAGATTTTAAATATTCTCACCACCAGTAAATGGTAAGTGTGTGAGGTAATACATATGTTAAATAGCTTGATTTAGTCATTCCACAATGTATAAATATTTCAAAATATCATCTTGTACACCATAAATATACCCAATTTTTATTTGTCAATTAAAAAAATCTGGGTGGAAGAAATCAATTAATTAATAATTTTTAAAAATAAATTTATAAATCCATATTATACTCACAGCCCCAGGATTATGCAAAGTATGCACATGGGAGTGAGGGTAGTTAACATGGGAAATATTTTTTTCTTTGCTTTTCTTTTTGCCTGGAATGTAGTTGTGTGAGACCATGATTCCTGGTTGCAGCCATCTTGTCATCCTGAGGCAACAAACTTAAGGAAAGAAATGCAACTTGCTGAGCATGGCAGGGCAGAAGGGTATGAACAGCTGGGTCTTTAATGACATCACTGAACTGCTGCAGCTGACCTGAAATCACCTACCACCAGAATTCTTTATATGTGAGATAATTACATGTTCTTAGTGCTTCAGTTTTGTGGTTGAAACTTGATAATTGGATATCCTCTAACTTGTTTCTGAATAAACCCTTGCAAGCTCTTAAGTACAGTATATCATTTATTAGAAATTATAAAACATTTAAAATTTTATATTTATTTTAGAAAACATTCATATACAGTAAAAGTATAAAAATATACATAAGAGACATGCATCCCCACTTTGATACAGTGGCTCCTCTAGGTGGACGGAAATTATATTGGGGAGTAGTACAACAGGGGGGCTCCCTCTGTAGCTATAATGTACCATTTATGTCATTTTTAAAAGTCCTGGAGAAAATATACCATATGTTAAAATCTGTTAAAGATAGGTAGAGGCACTTACTTTCTTTCTCCTTCTTTTTCTCTGCGTTTGAAATACTTTAATATAATAAAACATATTGTAAAATGGGGAAAAAAAACTAAAACAAGAGATACTTTTCTAAATTCAGGAATATTCCATGCTCTTGTGGCAGAGAGGTGTTTACCCGCTCATCCATCCCTTTGCCATCCTTCCTCTTCGTCTATGCCCAGATCTTGAGAAGAAGGACAAGGACAAACAATGACCTCACTGGAAGGCAGCAGCCCCTTCCTAACGCCCACATCACGAAGGGCATTTTGGAACAATCCATAATCCTTCCCGTTAGCAGGGGAAATGCAAGGCGCCACAAATTCTCTTTATCTCTGGACCACCATTCACCTAACAGGCCTCCAAATGCTTGATTTAACTATGCAAAAACACTACTAATTATATTCATTTATGTGACTGACTTACCATTTGAATCTAATTGCCATGCAGCAAAATAACTGTTAAAGCATATCATTAAACTACTTTAATAATTATAGAGAGATTTTCTTGTCCTCCTAGTTCAATCCTAAACGTTAGGGCAGGAACCTCACCCCCTAACTTTTGTATGCTCTTAAATTAGCCAGGAAAGAACAGTGTGGAAATGCCTGCAGACTAGCCGTTTTGTCAGAAACGTGTGTCTGCTGAACGGCTGAGACTTCTGGCAAACAGCTCCGCAACCCTGCTTGAGTGTATTCACTGTTTTATTTAGTCAGTTCGGGCTGCTATAACAAATTACCATCAACTGGGTGGCTTAAACAACAAAATTTATTCTCCCAGTTCTGAAGGCTGGCAAGTTTGACATCAGGGTGCCAGCATGGTCGGGTTCTGGCAACAGTCCTCTGCTGGGCTGTAGGCTGCCGACTTCTCTTTGTGGACTCACATGGCAGAAAGACAGTGAACTAGCTCTCTGGCCTCTCCTCACAACAACACTAAGCCTACTCATGAGAACGCCACCTTCATGACTGACTTACTCCCCAGAGGCCCCACCTCTAAATACCATCACACTGGGGATTAGATTTCAACCTATGAATTTTGGGGGACACAAACATCCAGGCCATGACATGCATCATGCACTCTCCTCGCAGTCCAGAACATTCACTGTACACTCTGCTCACACCAAGCATTTCTCCTCTCTATTCCGTTCCACTTCTTTCCCCAGGGAAGTCCTCATTTCATACTACCCACATCTGCCATGCTCGATCCGACTTTGTCATTCATCCCTTCTCCCCTGAAAACTTGCTTACATCTACCGAGTCTTTATTCTTTCTACCACACCCCAGGTTCTCCCTCAGTACTCGCCTCCTGTCCATCGAGACCACAGCTCGGCTGATGGTTCAGTGTCTTTTATCTGATCTAACTTCTCATCTTGTTCCACATTTTTGTCCTTTCAAGAGCTTGACTCCTTGAAGTCACAATGTGTTCCATTGGCTTCTCTTATGAAGATCATTCTTCTCTCAGTATCTGCCAGCTCAAAGAGTGCGGCAGCTGTTCAGGAGGCTGAGGCAGGAGGATGGCTTGAGGCCAGGGGTTCAAGTCCAGGAGTTAGTTTCTATAAAATAAAATAAAATAAAATAAAATAAAATAAAATAAAATAAAATAAAATAAAATAAAATAAAATAAAATAAAATAAAATAAATGCTTTTAAAAGTCGAGCAATTATCTTGAAGTGATAAATGTTTGAGAGGATGATATGCTAGCTACCCTGATCTGATCATTATGTATTATACATATGGAAACATCACCATGCACCTCATGAATATGTACAATTACTATTTGTCCATCAAAAAATAATTCTTTCAGAAAGAGAGTGGGGCAGTAGAGGATGAGAGAGCAGCCTTTTCATTTATTAAGGGTAATTCCACATCTATGTCAGGAAGCCACCTTCTTTTTGTAGTCAAATGGTTTAAAGTCAATTTGTCTGTTCTGAATTCTTCAAACCACACTGGTGGTTGGCTGCCTCTTCCCACCTGGCCCATGACACCAGATCTATTTCTTCTGTTCCCTTCAGCCTTTGATTCACATTTTTCCTCTATACCCCACCCCCCAGTTTCATCCTTAACAAATCACCATCTTCACTGATTACCCTTCAGACTCCTTGACATTTTGAACTCTTGAATGTCAAACACTGGAGAGAGTGAGCAGGACTAACATGGCTCCTGCCCCCATGGAGCTCCACAGTCCAGTGAAGGTGATGGAAATTTAAACACACATGAGCGCACACACGCATGCACACACACTCTCTCTAATTCCTAAGTGTTATGAATAAAAAGCAGTACAAAAGCATGTAAGAGAGAGACAAAATCTTTTCTCTCAGGACAGGGAAAGTTTCCATGAGCTATGACCTGAAGGATGAGGAGTGAGTCAGATTGAAAGGTGGGAGAAAAAGCATTCTGAGCAGAGACTGGCACTCAAACCATCTCAATTTTCCCAACATCTTAACACTGTCTTACAACCCTCGATTTTCTCCATTCTGGATTGACAGTTAGATATCTTAATGTGCCTTGTTAAGCAAGCTAGATTCCCTCACCTTTTTCCAAACCCACCCACTCATTTGCAGTCATACATTCAAGGTCATTGCTACAATTTATTCTTGCTCCTAAAATAGTTGAACCATATGAAATTGTCATCTTTGTAGGTCAAATGTTGGCAAATATCAGAAATTCCGTGTGGTTTAAACTTAAATGTTATTTATAAGCATATAAGCTGACTAGTAGTCACTTCTTCTGACTCTATTTCTATGACCTTTCTGTGTAACCTCATCTTCTCTTGGTTTATGTCTTTCAGGGGCATGGGAGGGGCAATTGAAGAGAGTCAGGACACCTTATGAAAGCAAATTCTTTGGCTTTCTTACATAAGATAGGTAGACTAGGTTGGCGAGGGTAGACTAGGTGAGCTAGGACCACTCAGAGCCTCTGAGCATTTGCACTTGTTCTCTGTTACCAGCCATCATCACCCTAGTCCTAACCCCCTACTCCACTGGTCAACCTCTTTCCGCTCTCCATATCGCCCAGTGGAGGAGTACTAGAAGGGAGGAGTTTAGAAACAAGGCTAGTCCAAGGCTTACTCGCAAACAGGGAAGAAAATGACTGGAGAAAGAACAGAGTGAAGGGAAGGTGAAGAGCCCCAGTAACAGCCAACAGCACACACAGTACTTGCGTTCTCTGCTAGGATTTTACCCACTCTCATCTCCCCCTGTTCTCTAAAGCACCCCCCATGTTAAAAAACATCTCTTGCACATATCTCCTTTTAAAAACTTTAGATTCTACTTAAACAGACAGCTCTACAGCCTGATAATCTCAAAGTCAAGTGGAAAGAGAAACGATTGCCATCTCGCCAATCATTATCAATTGGGTCCCTTTATTACGCATTCTACAGCCATCCCTACTTGTTCTGCATTATCAGAGGCCTGGGGCATGCATTATCTTTGAGAAAAGGAAGGGAACAAATGCTTAATTAAACAGCCATTATGTGCCAGGTACTGTGCTAGGAAATTTACATAATGATACTTTCCCCGGAAAGTAAAAATAAGGAAGTGTAGAAGGAAGAAAAGGAGCAGCCCCTGATGTGGTGGTGGTCTCTGTTTCATCAAGGAAAGAGGATTTTTCATTGTTCCCAATACTATGCACGATGTGATTTTCTAAAGACCAATTTAGTGACCAGTTGGAATAAGGGACAAATTTGGGCAGCTCTCTGAGCCAGAGAAAATACCTGTAAATTTGCCACCTCCCTTCACCCTCTCATTCCACCCTTCCTCCCTCCCTACCCTAAGATGAAATGATCTGGGACAAACTAATTGAGAAAACTAGTAGTGCATGCCTTCGGGAGGTTTTATTAATGGAACCAGACACACTGCTATAACAGAATGTACGACTGCTCTTTTACATTGATCTAATTAGAACATTTACATACTGAATGCCTCCTGGACAATTCCCTACCAATGACACTTACTGTGTGCACCAGGCAAGACTACTCTTTAGGTGAAATTGAACAAAGAAGTCACCAAGTCTCCTTTTTCTCTAAGAAAAATAATATTGTCAAGGTTATTAACAGTCAATAAGCTGTCATAGGCTCAGCGTAGTTGGGGATATTGTGTTTCCTTGTACTTATGAAAAGAACCGGAAGTTCTTTTCACCCTGATAAGGAAGACACCCTAGCGTGATGAGGAGAAGCTCTATGATTTTGGACAGCGAAAGGGAGCAAGAAGAGGGTAATGCTATGCAGATTACCTGAGAATTAAAATGCAAAAATATTAGATAATTTCAGTGATTATACTGTAGTCAATATTTCATGACTGTGTGCTATTTTATAATGACTCAAGTATTTTTACAGATTTTAGCTCTTTTTATTCTCACACTAACTCTGTGAAATTGGGGATTGTTTTAGAGATGTGGGGAATTGAACACATGGCCAGTGTCACTCATGCCATTAGAGGCAGAGTAGGGCTACAACCCAGGAAATACAACTCTTTACTCAAGCTCTCTTTTATATATGAGTGGAAAAGAATATTTTCCATATTTGATCTCTCCACCATTTTTCACACATTCCTCCTAGCAACCCTGCCCCACCACAAATTTTTTTTTTTTATTGTTCTTCATTGTTCTGAAGCATCCATGAGGTGGGAGATGGAATCTCTGTAGAAATTCAGCACATTATAGATATTTAGAGCATATTGAATGATTGATCATAACAGGGGTTATCTGAAAAGGGACCTGAAAACACAAATTTTTTTCAGAACCCCCATCTTAAAGGGAAATTAAATCGAAAGCCACGGTTTAGATACTGTCCTGAGGGGAACTGCTTCCGTGTCCTAGTTTTAGACAAGATTTCAAGGTTCTATAAAGTTCAAAATATGATGATATGAGTAAAAATAGATACTTGCATGAACTAATATATGCAATGCTAAAAGGAAAAAATAATTATAAATTTCTTTGCCATCTCTCTCCATTCTACTTCATTCTCTACTCTTTGTCTATACCCACAAAAGACAGGAACCTAACCCACTTAGAATGAGATTAAGTTAAAATTTTTCACAAAATGATTGAGGCACAACCTCATATCCCTAAACTAAAGAAATAACAAGCATCTTCCATTAAGCAAAAGAAACCGTTCACGATTCAAAAGACAAATCACAAAATATTTCCCTAGTCAAAGAGCATTAGTACGCAAAATATATTAAGTACTAGAATCACATTAAAGGGATAGAAGACCTGATCCAAACAAGGCTGTTTATATTGTTGACCAACAGATGAACGAACATTGTTTCTGACCATGATGAGCTTTTTATGGGTAGTCAATGCTCTCAGTGTTGGAGAAACAGATCGTTCAGACACAAGCCAGACATTTACAGAAAAGTCATTCATCCCAGATGCTCTTATTTTCATATTGAAATTTTCCACCAGTGGCTTAATAATTATGCTGTTGCATATACAGTGCAAGCTAGACATATGCGTTCCTTTATGAGACCTGGAGGCCTTGTCTGGGCAGCACATTCAGTTGGCCTCCAGCCTAATGACCTAGTTGTAGAGACTCCGTTCCACTGGTTTCTCCAGCTTTGTTCAGGCTCAAGGAAGAACAGCTCCTCCTAGCTTCAACCCACAGAGAACCAACAACCATAGAGATGATTAAATTTTCTGTTCTATTACATATGTTTATCAAATTACAACTCAAATGTGTAAGGAAAATGTGGCTCCTTTATAACTAATCTGACACTCTTCATAAAAGGCTCCAACAAATTAAGTAATGGAGGGAAAATTAAATTTAGTCTAATATGGATTAAAATGTAATTTGAGCCAATAATTGAAAATCTCTCTCTCTCTCTTAGGTTAAAATCAGTCTTTTGAAGATGTTCTTTTCATCGTTAGATTTTTTCATGTTTCCTTCGCTGCAGTCCAAAACAGTGCCCTGGTATGTGGTGAGAGACTTATAAAATTAATGTGATCCCTTGGGCATACATTGGCTCTTGGACATGCATTGGTTCTCTGGAACCTTCTGTGTAACAGCTGGCTCTTTCCCACATAGAAGCATGCTGTTAAACTCCATAGCTGATACTTGTAGTTGGAGAACTAGTGGTAGATTCTTTCTGGGGTTGGTGCTTGGTGGCCCATCCTATGGATTTGATCTCTGCTCCACTCCTTCACTCTTGTTGGTGCTACGGACCCCTTTGAGTCTCCATCACATTCTCTACCCGTCTCATGGCTTCCATTGTCCCACTCAGTTCTTGGCATGACAATCTCCAGGGCTGCCCACTGGCCCTCATCTCTTTATTCACGACACGCTGTAACCAATGGAGGTTCTGGAGTGTGAACTAAAACTGTCTGCCTGAGCCCCCTACTCCGCTGCCTTACAGTGCATGGACTGTCCCATATTAGTGCAAGGACATCCTGTCCAGTATCTCTGCTGAGTTCCAAAAAACAGAGGAACAAAAGCCCCTCTACCATCTGTTTAAATCTTAATCTGGCTAATTCACCTCCTCTCCATTCAGATCTTTGAGACCCCAAAGACTGTTGAGACACAATTCTGATATTAATAGCTTTCCTCTCCTAGCCCACACATCTTCTCCCCACTAGCCCCTGGATTTGAAAGATAGATGAGTTGGGGGGATGGGTGTCCACTTTTTCTACCTAACTTAATAGAACATTCCCTTATGTCGTATGTTTTTCTCTTCCAAAATGATTTTCTCTTTTTTTTTTTTTTCTTACTGAACCAAGCACTGGTAAAGGGAAACAGATATATTATTGAGTCAGGAAATTTTGTAAAATATCATACTTCTTACACAGATCTAGGAAAAATTTTAGAGGCAGAGAAAAAAAGAAGGAAAGTTCTTTCAGAGTCTAGCATTTGATTGGAGGTCATTTGTTTTGTCTCAGAACCTTACTAAACGGCCACATTTTACAATCTTGTCCTAAGGTTTATTATAGAAGACTGAAATAGCACTTTTTATCTTCTCTTCCAACTACCTACACTCCTCTGCTATAAGCAGTTTCTAGATATCAGGCTCTGCATGAGATGACAGAATATCCAACCTGTTTTCTTAACCTGTTTATTCTAGAAATTGTTTTCATAGTTTCAAGGACAAAGTGAATACATTTCTTTTTTATGGTTCCCTTTGGTCTTTTGGTGTTTGATTTGTTTGCTGTCCTATGTTTGACTTGAATAGTCCGAGACCTTCATAAATGTGGGAAAAGGGGGGAGACTGCACAAATTCATTTTTATGCTTACTAATAATAACACTTCTCCAAAAGAAGAAATTGTCTTAAATATTTACCCGGCTTGAATAAAACTCCATATACCTGAGGTCAGTGGGGAAAGTCCCAAAGGTTAAGGAGACTAATCAATCTTAAATGCTTTCAGTGAACAAATTTTTTTCTTTTCTTATCTTTCCATTATCTTTTCCAAACAAAAGCAGAATTTAAAGCATTTTTATTTTTACAAGAAGGAATAAACAATGTTCCACTTCAGGGCCCAGTAACCAGAATCAAACTATCCTTGTCTCACGAGGAAAAAATCCATCATTCTTCATCCTGGGCTGCAAAGATAAAGCAGTATTTTCTGTGTGACTTCCATGAATTATCTTCACCAGCATGTGGCCTTTACTTTCAGAGAACTTTTTTTAATAGACTAAATCACTGAAACAATGAACCAGATTTCCATGACCTCTCTAAGTTTGCAGTTCTGTCTTGTGCTCATTCTGGATAGATGTTGTTCAAGCCATTTTTCTGTTAGATATACATAGCCAACCCCTCTGCCCAAAAGGTTATGCCCACAGAGGCTATTCAATATCCCTTGCTTAATAAAGGTAACATGTGGTCAAGGTTCTGGTCTGAAAGTCCACAGGGTTTGACTGGCATAATTGACTAAAATAGGCTGTAGTACAACCCCACAGTATGACAAATTGCCCCAGATACAAAAGTTAGTATAATGTTGGCCAGGCAGTACTTTGGGAGGCCAAAGTGGGAAGTGGGAAGATTTCTTGAGACCAGGAGTTCGAGACCAGCCTGGGCAACACGAGGAGACCCCATCTCTACACACGCACACGTTAGTATAACATGTCTGAGACCAGCAACTCATACTCTCCATCACATCATAAATCTAATGTTTTCCTCACAAAGGAATAGTACTATTGGCTAACACTGTTGGCTAATGGGTTAAAGATACCATATAGCAAGTTTTTGCTCTTTTCAGTGTTAAACAGACTATTGAAAAATCATCATGTCTTCCATACCCTAGTCTATATAAAAGTTCCACCTGTAGCCAAAAGAAACATTTGCCTTTCATGTTCCAAGTCATATATGCAAGCAATGTGCTCTCAAATGTGAATTCCTCAGTTCTCTAAGCAGCAAAACTTATGGATGGTGAAGAATTGGCATATATTTAACAGATTTATTTTTTATATTTTATCAATTGCAATACACAGATTGCCACACAAGCCATTCTGGAGAATAAATACTAAGATAATACTAAGATTTCATTGAGGATGATATTTAAAACAACATCGTTAAGGATTTCAAAATTAAATCTTATATTCTTGGTAGGTTTCATGTAATACCAGTCCAAATTTCATCCAACCATAAAAATCATTTTGAACTAATACGATAGGAAATTAGATGAGCCATAATGTCTAGGCAAAATCAGCTAAGTTTAAAATGTAATGGCATATATAAATGTATATATTATAAATATAAATGAAACAGATCACAGGGTAGTCAAAAAGTGACAGCTGCTTTAATTCGTAGGAGTTTAGACTTCCAGCCCCTCTGGAAATTATGAAATGAGGAATAACAAAAAAAACTACCCCCCATTATTATCCAAGCACAAGTGGTATAAGATCATTTATCTTGATGTATGTCACCTTAGAGCACATATTATCCCTATCTCTCAAAGTGTTTTTTCCCCCTTATTTCATCTCTGACATTCATTGTAAATTTAATGATCCACATACGATTTGCTGGTGTCTCAGTCTGGTGTTTTGAATCATGAAACTAGTGCTAAATTTATGGCACTGCAGTACCACTTAGTGAATCATTAAGCAGTACAGTGATTTTAATGATTTGGATCATACTGGACCTCATCACTATATAATGAGGTTCCATTTAGTGTAAATTTTATGTAAAAATTCAATTTGCAAACCAACAACATGAAACTACAACATTTTTTCTAACTTGACATTGTATTTATTTATCACATATTTCTACGGAGTTCTACTGTTAAGTTCATTAACAGAATAATACTTGATTCTATTTTCTTTTTATTAGCATAATATTTAAATGATCCTGAGAAAGAAAATGACCAGCAAGACCTTACACCACCTTAAGCTCTTTCATTGTCAAGTTTGCTCAACTCAAAGATCTCAGAAATAATTGCAAACTTTTATGTGGTTTTAATATCTTTGATATTATACATTCTCTTTACCATTTGCAAACTGAAAGCTTTATAGGCTATCTTTCATTACCAGGACAGATTATAAATGCAGAAAAGAAACAACGGTTACGACATGGCTCTCTTGCCTCTTCCATTTGATAAAAGTCCACAGCCTTCAACAATTATGCTTTTTCTTTTTCAGAGATAAAGCTTAATATTCTAAATGATAATTGAATTAAAATGCTGACTATAGCTCAGCTATGCCATATGAAACAATTAGAAGTTTCTGTTAAAAAAAAAGCTTTGACCTCAAAGAATACATTAATTAATAATATACCAATAAACTCCACAACTGAAATTGTTTCATAAATAGTTAGCAGTTTATTGGGTGCTTAGTGATAATTTTTTAATTAGCAGAAAAGGAAACTGAGGCTAAGAGAGGTTAAAATATCTTGACTCAAATTATGTAGGTATTATATGATGGCAAGGAAAAAACCCACATCCTGGACTCCAGCTGCTCTTTCTCAAATTTATTTTAAAATTGAAAGGTAGCATAACAGTATGTTCATATTGTCTGTAAAATAAATTTTTGATTTTAAGTTTTTCATTTCAGTTTCCTCTGCATCATTGACAGGCACGTCTGCATAATGACCTGCTTCACCCCGTACTAAATGATGGCTTTAAAAACTGAGTTCTAACAAGCACAGTAATAATAATAACAGTGAGTTCATAAGGTACACTGAAACTGAATTCTTTATAGTCTTCATGGGTAGTAAAGTATAATTTTTAAAAGTAGGTTTTTTATTTTATTCTACCTAAGCACATGTTATTCAAAGGGCTAAACCCACAGGTGATGTAGAATTTAGTTTTTTGCTCACACTGAATAATTCCTGTTTTAAAAAAGCTTCAAAAAGATGTAAAAGAAATCAAGTACCTGATTTAAATAGACCCATGCTTCCAATGGAAGCAAAAGTTATACTGTGTTTTTAAGTCACAAAGAACCAGGAGGTCCAATCTCCCTAAAATTGCCACTTAGACCTGAATTTACTAAGGACTGAAATAGATAAAAACATAGCCACTTCAAGATTTATTTCTTTGCATCAGAAAGCACAGCGTGTCTTGTTCCTGTACATATATTGAGAGGGTTAAAGCATGGAAAGAGAGATTTTAAAGTTACCTCTTCTCAGGTAGGCATAAAAGCCATAGGAGACACTTGCAAAAGGCCCCCACATTGCAGAGTCCAGCTTGGGCAGCGGCTTTCACATGCCCTGGGGACACTGACATCTTAGGTGATTTTAATCATCTTTTCCTAAAAGGTCTGTTATCACTTTCCATGGTGTTTGGGCTTCAGCTGTTACTTTGGAAGGGTTTATACTTGAGTATGAGAATGCATGTCAATGAGAACAAGACAGAAGAAAACTCATCAAGCAGTGCATGGCAGGCCAGCCTAGGATTCCTTTGACCCCAACTTTTTCTCAGTGTTTCCTCCTATTTCTCACCTAAGTCAAATGCCTAAAATGTAATTCATTAATGGTACTAAATGTTTCAGAATTACTATTAATCTCAAAAATAAAGATACATATTACTTTCTGCTTAATATCGGTACTTACTCCTTTTTTTTAGTAAGAAATAAAACTATTCAACTATTCAAGACACTTGATTCAAATTTGCCACACTGATATCAAGGTACAAAAGCCCTCAAAATAGTATGATTCCAATGTGGTCACTCAAAGATCCTAATCTGAAGATGTTGGGGAATACACACAATTGCGTGTGGTTGAATGTAAGAAGGATGTAACTGGAGACAGGTTTGAAAAGCAGATTAGGTTCAGATTGCGGCAGACAAACAACGCCCCAAGGAGCAATTGTGTAGATGCTATGGAAAAAAAAGTAATAATTGAGGAAGTCTGGAAAGGGATGTGTATTTAAATCCCTAAATCTCCCCAAAATGCATCTATTTTGATCACATTGCCATAGCACGTATTCTTTCTACTTGAGTTGGTCTGCACAGCTATGGTCTTGGTGCCATGTTTTAGAGAAGCTTTTTAAAAAACATTCTCCTTGTTTTACTCAAAGGTCTTCTTCATCACTCACTTGTTCTGGGGATCCCAAGGATCTTCAGGAAGCAGAGTCATTATGAAGGGTGTTTTCTGGTCAAGCGACCAAGTGATCATTCTTTGCTGTTGTCTCAACCTGAATGCCCCCTGAGTGTGCATGGAAGGGATCAATGCTCAGCTGCCAGGTCCCAGGAATTCCTGTAGAGCTGGAGCCCCAGTGCCAAGGGCCCAGCCCCCAAGGTGCACCACGACCCTTCCCACCAAGTCCTGCATCTCTCTGAGGGCCCAAAGAGTGTGGTAGTTTCCTTCTTAGTCTTAAGGAGTCACTCCCTAACCCAGATGCAGCCACTTCTATCTCTCTTTCTCCAAACCTTTTCCTTTCTTCTTGTCCTCTCTTGGATAGACTGTCATAATGTCCTCAGGAAACTTTGGCTTTCAAAAACTAAAACTAGTAGTAATTATGGGTTGGATGCAGGGGAGAAGTTTAGCAATATCTTCAAGAAAATTCTGTTTCCTGCTGTGCAAAACAATGACCTTAAGGCAAGAAAACAAAGCATTCTGGTTACTTTCTTGATACAGAAGAAGAGGGAAAAAAGATGAAAATTTTAATTTGTCAACAAACAATTATCCTGCCAAACAGATCAATCACAACAGCTTACAGCTTTAACTGAGCATTTACTGTCCAGAGCTCTGTCTGCACCCTTAGGGGTAGTAACTAAGAACATTTATTAAGCACCTATTATATGCCAGATACAGCTATAACAGGCCCTATCACTGAGGCACTCACAGTCAAATCAAGGCACAGTCTGCATTTATAATACAAAGGGGCACTAGGACAGGGACTAATGGATTACCTATCATAGCTTAAGCGGCAGAGGGTTAGTCCATAAGTATAAGGAATCACTGTGGGTTGTAAGTGACCAATGTAAGGTAGATTAAATATGAATGTTTCCATTGTGTTAATTATGTTACTATTTTTGCATTTTTATCTTAGATCACTGAATCCATTTTCCGCAACCCATTGATGACTACCTTGTGAACTGACAGCAAAATTTTATTCACAATGCTATAGATGGAAAATTGTTACAGAAGGAAAAGGTGATAGGGATATGGTCTCCGACTGCTCATTTGCAAATTCAGGGATCTGATGTTAAATTCTGACTATTGACTTATTAAATTCTACTCCGCTCACAGAAATGCTTAGACCTGAGAAAAATAATTCAGTTTTTGCAAGGCTCAATGACATCTTTGTTGACTGTCCCTGATGTAACTGCCAATTTTTGTGAAATTAATGAAGATTTAAACATTTGTAAGAAATGAGGACCTATGTTTAGTGACGCACACTAGAAAGCTTCTGAATCACACCAAGTTCGGTAAAATGCATTCCTTTTAATGTTTTTCAAAAAGTTGATTTCTTGAGAAATCTCAAAACAGTAGTTTAACTATATTTTAGTGATCAGCTGAGTATTTGGCTTCAAATATTTTAAACTTGCAATTATATCCCATTGGGTTGGTCTTTAATGCTTTGTGAGATGAGGATCAAGGAAAGTGAAATGATATTTAAATATCAATAATTAAGCTGCTAAGTTAAGAATCCATTAGGATGAATAGTGGACCCTCATTGCTATACAATTCTCTCTTTTTTACCCACTAGTGTCAGTTTTTAAGACAGCTTCTCCCTTCCCCCTACTCTTCACCAAAAATTCCAAGTGTTGAAAAATTCTGAAAACATAGATATACTTAGGTTAACAAGATTATTTGTTAATTGTAGAGTATAATAGCAAAACTTTCATCTTCAAGAGTCTCGTGTTCATAATCTCACTTCTTTGCATAGAATTTATTGTAGCAATTCCTAAACTAAATGAGTTAAACTTCACTTATTCTGGATTTAAGACTAGGCCTTTGTCTGATTTCAGTGTGTAGCATGCTGCAAACTGCAGGGATAAAGTTCCTTAAACCAAAATGGTCGAACCACTTTGGGGAAAAAAAAAAAAAGACTGATTAGGTCAACATGTGTAAATACCAATAAAATTAGTACTTTACAGCAAAGACAATATGTAATGTTTAGAGCTTAAACAACTCATTGCAGTATTCCAGGATAAATTTTTAAAACAGGACAGCATTCTCAATTACATAGACTTCATGGAACATGAAAATATTTTTTAAAATTTTTTCAAGCTTTCTAAATAAATCACGATTCACCAGCTATAGGAAAAATATACTCAGCAGCAAACCTGACCACTAGTAAATATCCTCAGAATTTTTGCCATCTTTTGTAAGTCTCTAGTCTAGTTAGTTCTGGGCTAATAACAGCATTAAGCAATATGCACTAGGCAGAAGAGCCCCCAACCCAGGCCCACCCCCAATAAACCTGGGGATAGGAATGACAGACAGCCCAGGGGCTCCAGGATCTCCAGATTATGTGGCCCCTCTCCCAGCCTCCACATTGTTCTTTCAGGACTAAAGAGGGGACCCAGAACTCTGGGGCTCCATGGCAGGACCCTACCTTTGTGTCTCCCAACACCCACTGCCTCCCCCTCTACCTCCCCACCTCTTATCCACCTTGAGACCATGGGGATGAGCCCCATCTGCCCTTTGTCCCTTTACATTGGTTACATGAAGCCCAGGACTCTCAGCTAGTCCCTCACTCCCTGCACACTAATCGTCATACAGCTCACGAGAAGAAAAGCAACACAACCCTACTCACGTGCCCTGGCACACTCTTTCCCCCTTTGCTGCTTTATTCTTCATGGCATTTATCATCAGCTGAAAAACTATATTTATTTTTGTCTTGCTGATTCCCAGCAGTAGAATGTATGCTTGATGGAGGCTTATCTTGTTTTTCACATAGTTGTACCCCAGGCACTTAAAACAGCTCGCAGCGAATAGCAGGTGCTCAATAATGAAAAACAAATGGATGAATGAATGAAATACAAGTAAATTATATGAATCTGATTAAAATAAAATTATGTTTATCATGCATCTAAATGTGTCAGGCACCCGCATGACTGTGCTATGAATTAGGCATTAAAGATATGGAGATTAATGAGACCTGGTGCCTTCATTCCACTAATCCTTGATCCTTCATATCTAATATTCACTTTAAAATGATAGATAGATGATAGATAGAAAGATAGAAAGATAGATAGATAGATAGATAGATAGATAGATAGATAGATAGATAGATAGATAGATAGACAGATTTTGAAGCCTTGCCATAGAGGAAATATTACCAGTTTTGAATACCCCATTTATACAGCACTATTAATTCCATTGTCATAAGAGAACATACAGACATGGTGCTCCCTTTCATCATCTATAATTTTTTACTTGAAGGCATGCAAATTTTCAATATTACAGGCAATGTTTAGTGAGAAATGCATATTTTAGTAGGAATCAGATCAAATTCCCTTATCTAGCAAGTAAAAATAATTTGTTTGAATGGGAAACTTTGAATGAGGAAAATATTGTACCAAAAGACATTGAAAGTCAGAAGAGCAAACAAGGTTGTTAGTAGGCCTTTATGCAATTTATAATAACCTATCTCTAGGGGGGTAAAAACAGTCCCATTTCTCATTGTTGGCAATTCTTCTCAATGACCAATATGTCTACCAACATTTTCTTCTTGAAAATACAGTCAAAGTTGTAACAGAAAATCACAGATGCAATCAAATTCATACTAATGGTTGAAACGCACCATATGTGCTCTGATACCTATGCACAATAGGGTGCAGGTTTAATGACTTTCTTATTGTGCCCCTGTTGTAATTAGGTATTAAAGGACATATGGTATGCTGCCGTTTTAACAGTGAATTTCCTTGTTTTTTATTGTTTTCTATCAGAAGCTTAACAGTCTTTCAGGGTAGTATTAGTAGTGAGAATTAAACCACATGTTGATTTCATTTTTTTAAGCCTTGGAATCTCATCTTGATTAGCCTTATTAGTGTAGTGCCAAAGAAAACATCCAAATCGAATCTATTTTCAGTTAATATAAAATAAAATATGTTTGAATTGGTGAGAAATAAGTAAAAACTCTTTAAGAAATGTAGACTTAAGATACTATATGTTGAGATTTAGAAACCAAATAATGGCTAATGTGTTCAGAAAGTCACCAAAGTGTGACGGTTTGGAGATTTTTCAACCTTCTCCCAAAATATTTATGCAAATCATTTTTGAAAATAGGCAACTACTTTATACGAAAGTTCTGTATGGTTGGTAAAGGACCCAATAAAATCGCAAACAAAAATCTAACTGAAAACAAAAAGTCAACTGAATAAGAGCAAGAAAAGCTGTGAGTCATGATGCTTAGTTTAGCTTGTTCCAACACAAGCTAAGATTTTTCAAAGATCCAAAGACCATGATTTGTGAAAATTTAATAAGTTTGAAGAAAATGTGGATCAAGTTACAAGACAATTTTTCTCACTAAAAAAAAATATTAAGAGACAAAGATATTATGGCAAACTAAAATCTCTCAAGTCATTCAAAAATTTACCTTAAACTTAATTAAGTTTTCCCTATATTTTTGGCATATATAATTGGCCATCTGTAAACGTGGGTTCCACTTCTGTGGATCCAACCTACTGCGTTCAAACATATTCAGAAGAAAAATAATTATGTCTATACTGAATATGTACAGAGGTTTTTTTTCTTATTATTCCCTAAACAATATGGCATAATAACTATTTACATAGTATTTACATTGTATTAGGTATTATAAGCAATCTAGAGATGATTTAAAGTATACAGGAGGATGTGCATAGGTTATATGCAAATACTACACCATTATGGATCAGGGACTTGAGTCTCTGTGGACTTTGGTATCCACAGGGGGCCCCTGGAACCAGTCCCCCACAGACACTGAGGGATGACTGTATATCAACCAAACACCAAGTCGTTTTAAATTCAAATGGTCCTTTTCTGTGAATGCTATAGATTCTTGGAAAGAAATTTTCACTGGATGCAACATTCCACTTGGGCTTTAGCAGGTTTCTGCATCTCAGGTCAAGGAAAGGGAAAGATCTTATCATGCAAGTTTATATTCTTCAGTCAGAGGCATGGCTACACATCCCTGTCCCAGTCAGCACGAGGGCACGTTACAAGATAGCCAGCCAGGCTTCCAAATGAGCCATGAAGATTAATAAAATACAATCTCCAGTGGATGTTGGCACCTCCCTGTCAAGCTATCTAATGAGTACTGTGTTACTGTAAGAGTCAACTGTCACATTATCTCTGGACTAATAAATGGATTCTAAGACAAATAACAATACACAACTAAAATTCAGCCTAAAAGAGCTTTTCATTTACTGCAGACTGGTGCAGCCCCAAGAGGCTCTCTAGCTGTCGGCATCGTAAGCGTTGTCACTTTTTGTGGGAAGTATTCAATGAGGGAAAAGTCAGTTTAGGCAAAAGAAACCTAGGATTGTTTTTCTAAATTCAAGGTTTAAAATTAATAGCAGACTATTAAGCTTAATTCATAGGTATCCAAGTAGTGCATAATATTTAGAGAAAAATATGCTTAACCTGAGCCTACTAAAATATAGTGCACAAAGCTTGTTTGGGGGAATTGGTCAGTTCATATTTGGGGAATTTTAAAATTTAAATAAGAATTTTGTAGCGATCTCTTTTATGTCTATTAAAAATTAACTTCACTTCAGAAATGAAATCCCACTGCAGCCTTTTTTGTGTACGACTTTGTAGAATCTGTTACAGAGAAAGGAACCTACGTAGGGAACAAAAAATGTAGACATGGTTCATGCCTGTAGTCCCAGCTAGGAGGAGGCGGGAAGATCACTTGAGCCCAAGAGTTCAGCTATAATTGCGCCAGTCTGGGTGACAGAGTGAGACCCGATCTCTTAAAAAAAAAAAAATGTGGACATAACATTTATAACCTATTTCTTCCTATTGTAGTTGTAGTTTGGTGAGTAGGATAGTATATTTATAGTACAATAACAAGAAATTGTTACTGAAAGTTACAAAAAATCTAATTTTGTGCTAAGCATGATGAACAGAGTCAAAGATATGCCCTCAAAAGTATTCTATCTAGTTATCAGTTACTGAGAAGAGAAGAAGAAGAGGAAGGAAGGAAAGGGGGAAGGAAAGAGGGGGGAGCAAAGGAATGAAAGAAGAAAGGGGGGATAAGAAAAGAAGAAAAGACAAAAAAGAAAAAAGTTGTCTAACATATCTATGTTACTCCTGATCTGTCATTTATAATAATATAATAAACCTAATTCACCACTTACATCAGGGAAAACATGTTCTCAAGCACAAATAGTGAAGAGGTTCATCTACTTACTAACTTCTCTACAAGAATTTCAGAACAATAAAAAAAGGACAAAAGAATTACCATGATGGGTTGGATCTCTACTTAGGCCAATATTTTAACTCATAGAGGCAGTTTAGGATTTGCATGAGGAAATGCATGATGAATTGTCCAGAAGTTGGAAATCAGTCGTTCTGAAGATATGCATTCTACAGCTCTCTCTGCCCTTCCCTGGTCCACCATGGGTGATGACAATAAGATATTCACAAAGCTTTTTAATGATTAAAGATTAATTCTTCAGCTGTGCATGGTGGCTCACGCCTGTAGTCCTAGCACTCTGAGAGGCTGAGGCTGATGGGTAAATCGTTTGAGTTCAGGAGTTCGAGACCAGCCTGAGCAAGAGTGAGACCTTGCCTCTACTAAAAAAAATAGAAAGAAATTAGCTGGACAACTAAAAATATATATAGAAAAAATTAGCTGGGCATGGTGACGAATGCCTGTAGTCCCAGCTACTTGGGAGGCTGAGGCAGGAGGATTACTTGAGCCCAGGAGTTTGAGGTTGCTGTGAGCTAGGCTGATGCCACGGCACTCTAGCCCAGACAAAGAGTGAGACTTTGTCTCAAAAAAGAAAAAAAATTAATTTTTCATTCCAATACTAGAATCATTTCACAAAATATTGGTTTGATATAGTAGGTAAATGAGATGACATAAATATTAGATATTATCATTACCATTATTATATTGTTATTAATAATGTTATTATTAATGCATTGGCAAGGAATTTACTATGTATTTTTTAATCTATGCCACGTCTGGAAGTAGTGAACTCCCTGGTTTACTTCCTTCCATTTGAAGTAGTGCTTCCCTTTCTTTGCTCCTTGTATTTCCCTCAGACCTTGCAGAAAAAGTTTCCTTCCATGTAATATGCAAAATGGTAAGAACAAAAACAAGGACTAAGCTCTATGTGCCAGTCACTTTACATGCACTATTTATCTAATCCTCACAACAACTTAAAGCTAAGTTATCCCGATTTTACAGGTGCAAAAACCAAGGCTTAGGAAGTTAAATAACTCAAAGTCACATAGTCAGGTGTAATAGGGTGAGGATTCAAACCCAGGCTATCAAACTCCCCACAAGAACACTATTCTGCCATCAAAAGGAAACTTCCAATTGGACATTCCCCTTTTAGGGTGCTTCCTGAGGAAAGGATTATGATCAATATTTGACATTCTCCTTATAAAGCAGCTGAACCCAGAGAACTACCTTAACCGTACTCAACCCTCTGTTTAAGGTGGTGTAGAAATATACAGGGGAGTAGCAGTCACATAATTTCATCAGCCTGCAGAGGGAGCTCAAATGAATCACCCATGCAAACAAACTGGAAGAGCCACCTATGAAAGATTTTTCCCTCTTCCACCCAGTCCTAAGAGATGCATTGTTGTATGCTCCAGACCCCGAAAGGAAGATTTGCAGTAAATCACATGTGTCAGTAACATTTGCAGTCAGGGTACAGGACTCCAAATGGCCAAGCCAAAAGCCTGAATTAATTGGAGAGGACGCTGTTAGTTCTCACCAAGCAGGCTCTCGGTAGGCTGTGTCAGAGAAACACACTGCCTGTCTTTGTTGTATCTTCTTTGTGTAGGGATGCTTTTCCAGCCGTGTCAGTTGCATGCCAGCTTTGTGGGCCTGGAACTTTTAAAAAACTCACTTAAAAAAAAAAAATAAAAAGCATGTCCAAGAATAACAAATGAGAAATTTATATCTTCAAAATATGTAGATTTGAGATTTGTTTTGGAAAAAAAAAGCGCACAAGCTCTACTGAGCATCTGTAACGATGATATATCTACACATTATATGGCTGGCTATCTTTAGTTTGTTTTTATATCCTGTGGAGTGTGACATCTGTGCAAAAATTATGAACTGACTCATATACACGAGGTGCTTATTCAGAGTTTGAAAAATGGGCCTATTCTTCTACAGTTCAATTATTTATGAAGAAATTAGAAAGAAACTTTAAAATCTTGGAATCCTTTTCTTAATTTATTTGTGTGTTATGCTAGTCAGCCCGATCAAGCAGAAACTGTCTGTAACAAGGGTGAAGGTTTTTCTAAGTGGGTTAATTATATTTATTTTCATGGCCACCAGTCCCTCATTTGCCTTTTATAAATTACTCAGGGCAAGGGGCTAATCTCTGATCGCTCTCAATCTAGACATAACAGCTCAACCTTTCATTTGAAGTGGATCTTTTCTATTACAACCCTTTTATGAACCACCTGTGAAAGGAAGGCAGGCTATATGCACGTGGAGATATAGATATATGCATATAAAAATTTATAACTATTCCCTAATCACTCAGACGTGTACGCTAAGCATCACTTATGATTACTACATAGATACTATTATACAAAGAAGTACATTTATATGGAAAACTAAAGAAAGCTTTTATTCTAAGAATAAATGCTCACTGATCCTTAACTCTAACTATCCTATTAATGCAACAATAAGGAGGTTCATTCGTCTTTGTCAGTCCATACTTAAGTGTGTCTACAGGCAACTAAGAGAAATTAGATGATTCTCTCTCTCACGTTGCTATCCTGGCATGAAATTCTTCCCCCATCCCCCGTCTGTATTTTCCTCCTACTTCTAAATAAGTTTTCAATCAAGATTCTAGTATTGGAACGGACAGTTAATCCTTTATGTATGAAAAAAAAACTTTGCAAACAGCCTGTTTGTTGAAACCCATTTGACATCAACCGTGGTGAAGAGGAGGGTTGATGGAAGAGTTATAGAATGCACACCTCCAGGATAACTGGCTTCCATCTGGCCAGATCATCTTTGCAAGTTGAGTCCAGGGTAAGGTGAGTGACACAGAAAGAGCAGAAAGCAATAGAGAGGATGGGAAGAAGAAAACTCATTTTCCTTGAGCACCTATTATGCGCCAGGCACTGTACACAGTCCAGTAATGTATATAATTGAAACGGATGAAGAAAGATCTTCCCAGTTTCTCAAGTTTGTGTAATCTACTTTGCAACATGGAATAGGCATTCAGTATACTAGGTATTTGGAAGTTTGTGAGCTAGGAGTCCATTTTTCTTTCAGCTTTAGGGCTCTTTTATGTCTGAGATTAGACATGCACATCTCAAAGACAGGGACTATATCTTCCTGGACTTTATATGTAACTCCTGTAGGGGGGCCAAAGCCAAGCAGCTGAGTTCTCTAACATTCCAACAAGCAGGGAAAGCTTTATAAATTCAATAGATAACTTCTGTTCTATGTTAAAAGAGTTATTTAGTACACCCTCATCTGCAAGCTGTAATCCCACCACACATCATTTTACTAGTGTAGTTTTGTTTTTATATTCTCAAAAATTCCTTTTTTGCGAATTTAGTCAGTATTATGTATTATCTGACTTAGTTACTAGTGTAGCTAGGATGGGTAGGAGAGGATAGACCTTTGGAATACAGGACACAGGTCAGAAAGATGACCTAGGAATACAGTCCACACGGAAGGAAAGGAAATCTTAAGAGAAGTCAGTGTGTTGACGTGTAGGGACAAAGGGCTTGATTGATACGTAGTATTGGCTAGCTGCCTACATCTTTCTGAAGGGGTACGTGGAACCATGGTATAAAAACACTGAAAAGGCTGGGTGCGGTGGCTCACGCCTATAATCCTAGCAGTCTGGGAGGCCAAGACAGGTGGATTGTTTGAGCTCAGGAGTTCGAGACCAGCCTGAGCAAGAGCAAGATCTCTTGCTTGAGCTTTAGCCCAGGAGTGTGAGGTTGCTGTGAGCTAGGCTGATGCCACAGCACTCTAGCCTGAGCAACAGAGCAAGACTCTATCTGAAAAAAAAAAAAAAAAAAACACCAAAAAGACATAAGACCATACCAGTTCATATTTTTATAAATTTTATCGTCTGTTCTGACTTTTAAAAAGTGAGAAAAATCATACAAATTCAGCTCCTCCCTTAAAAAAAAAAAAAAAGTTGTTTCTTGCTCCAATAAGCATTTAGCTTACAGCGAATGTCTCATGAACAATCAGTAAAATCATCTGCGAGAGGAACATGAATATGATTTTTGATTGCTGGAGAATCCCTAAAAGCAAGATTGTCAAGGAGTCGGCAGTAGTGAGTTGTGAAACAATACTCTACTACTGGGGTTTTTTTTCCCTTCTGTAAATACCTCGTTATAAAAAAAAATTTTTTTTCAAGTCAGTAAAAAAATAGGGAAAAAGCAAGTCGCAAAGACGAGGCCCCTTTAATATTTTGCAAGGCTGACATCATCGCTGTTCATAAAGCATTTATTGGGGGCCCACTGAGCTCTGTGACATTCCAGCTTCCCGTTCCTACTTCCCACCACGGTCTCCGCTGGACGCCAGCCTCTCCGCGCATAGTTAAACGTCTGCGATGAAGCCCTCTTGGTTTATTGTTAATTAACTTTAAGTCTAGATTCCCTCCGCACACAACTTAAAATACAAATTGTGTGCACTTTGAACACAAAGTCTTTGAACGTTCCTCACTAATTGTTTAAATGATGTGTGGATTTTGTCTCTAGCAGTTGGTTTCACTTTAACCTTTGGACAAATTGAAAAGTTTTTCTCCGTAAAACTCCTTTCCTCTTTGTAGTCTTAATTTTGTACCACAGGGACTGTTTAATAAACAGCGTGCAGGTAAAAAGGAAAGACCTGATGACCCAATATTCTCAGTTTTCCCCAATGATTAGACGTAGAAATTAGTCCAAAAAAGAAAACAGGATTATGATTGGTTACATATAAACAGGAGCCATTCCCTGAAGTCGTTAAGGGAGCAATAATGAGAGAAGGGTTGTTGCTAAAATTGATTTTAGGCGGAAGCCAGTTTCATTTCTCTAAAAAAATCTTTTGTGTATTTATTTAGTAATTGCTCATGAAATAATGCTTTAGACAGGCATTTTAGAAAGCATACCTCCTGTTTAATAAATCTGAGACTTTGATAATTATTAATGCACAAATGCCAGCAGAGAGATGCTTTATTCCCCATGTCATGGCACAGCTATTAATGATACTCAAAGGAGTGAAAATTACCATTTCGGAAGTGTCCAAAGCAGTAAACTGGTAAACAAGCCCGCAGTTAGGGCTATAGATGATGTGAATCAACAAGGGTGAAAAGATTTGGTTACTCTGTGTATTAGTGTTAATAGGAATAGATTATAGAGGAATATTTGTGATATGACCTTCTGTGCACTAATTGAAATAGTATTCAGAGTCAGCATTGGCGTAATCAAGTTAAACACGGAATCATAAATCATCATGAAAAGTGCTGTCACAACTTCGCCGTTAATGCCCTGGACTGCTGGGCAGCCTCGAGAAAATATCTGCTATGCCGATCTTTAGGTTAATAGGAACAGAAATGGCATTTAAAGACTATTTGGATCAAATCTGCTCCGAGGTTGAAAGTGTTCCTCTGTTAATTTACTGGTAATTTGAAGTGATGTAGTTAGGGTTAGAAAGAGCACAGCTGAGCCCCTTATAGCAAAACAAAGGGCTGTGGGAGTTTCTTCTAATATTTATTTAATTGCTTTAGGGTACAATGCTAATCAGTTTTAATATACATGTGTAGTTTCCTTTGTTTCTCAGATATAAAACAATTGGCAAGGTGATCAAATGCATATCGTTAACTATCTAGCTTGAGGTGATGCATTTGACGAGGATGACTTTAGCACCCTTATATTTGACAAATAGAGAAAGGTTTTATTGTGTGTACATGGAAATATTTCTGACAAGTTAAACTATGATGTGTCCTGGAGAAAGAAGAAGAATCTATGAGCAATATTTTTCTTATGAACATTTCTTATTGATTGAATAGAATCAAACTAACAGGCTTAAGAAAAATCACAGAGGAATTTGTTAAGAAATGATATATACTATTGCCAATAAAGCCCTGTGTCTCAATGCAGAGAAAGGTTGTGCTAATTTAATCAGTTACTCATCGGATCATGTAGACAATAAGATGTATGATGCTAAGAAGTAAAGGGCTTGTTTATTATAATTCGCTTCAAATGCTATAAATTAATAGAAATTTCAGCAGGCAACTGATAATAGGACCATTTCAAAAGTACCATATTTTGCTTCAAATCTGAAAACACCTCAAGTCTACCCAACTTTAAACATAATGTATTTAAAACTTGGTAGGCAAGTTAGGTGCGTAAGTGTGGGTCTGTTAAATAATCCTAGGGAGAAATTGTTCACATGAGTTGGGAAGGAATGAGGGAAAGGGTTACTCACCTGTAGGACATTTTTAAGTAACTATGGAATCTTGAATGATCTTACAGTTTACCTATAGGAAACAGATAAATGTTACAGAAAATCTGAGATCGTTTTGCAGTCTAGGTATGTTAGCTTCTTCCTCTTAGGAGAACATTTGTGACTTTTGCAATTCTTCAGGTTGCTCAAGTACCATTTTCAGGATCTAGGTACTGACAAGTTGCAAAGCCCAGATAGTCCATCTCAGCCCAAACTCAGTTTGCAGATAAGATTGCTAAAGCTGCAGGTAGAGTGACTTTTCTAAATCCCCACAGCCAGCCAGGGTTTGTACCATTAACTGATAACTAATCAACATGCACATTCCTAAAATATTACCCTGAAAATTCTCACTTTACAGTTTTACATAAAAACTTTACCATCTTTCAGATGATACTTGCTTTTTTTGCGTGTAATATTTTCAAAACTTTTCTCCCTTTGGCCATATTTAGTGAGAATTTTCAGTTCACACTCTCAGTACCCAATCAATTGCTATCAAATAAACTAGACTTTTGTACAATTAGCAAGTATCAGAAATGATTTCTACAATGAAAACACCAAAATGCTGGCTAACAAAATATGTTCACTGCTTTTAAGGAATGGAAGTCAAATTTTAGGAAACTTACTAAGGAGGACTGAAAAATAGTTTCAATCACTACGTTTAAATTGGTTGTTAGTCATGGTATCCTCAGCTAAAGATCTCTTTGCATTAATTTCTCTAACAATAAAATGAATGAGTTGTCATAACGCAGTAAATTATCTATCCTTTGAGTAGGAAACTGGTTCTGCATCAAGTAAGCAGGCTGAGTAAAGGAAGGAGGAATTTACCCCACGTGGGAAATTGTAGTTTCCACCCTTCCTTTACCACCAGAGACACAAACATGAATTAAATACGGTTGCTAATGCTGTAAACGCACAATCTGATAGGGACATATCCCTAGAATCTCAGAGTCAGATGGAACCTTAACGAGCTCATGTGGATTAGTGACAGGTTCAGGACTTGAAACCAAGTCTCCAGACACCATGGCCCAGGCTTCCCCACGGCGCTGCAGGTGGCCTGTGGAAGCACAGGGCAGCTCATCCCACCCTGATCTGCAGCTCTGGAATGACTGGACACAGCAAAGGACGGATGCCAGAGACAGTCCCATATACTAAGCACTTTGTGAACCCACACAAGAGCAACAGCACTGGCTGCAGGCAGGCCATAACACAATCGCCCTCTTCCAATGGAATGCGTTTCCCTAACCAGAAATCTGACAGGGGGCTGCAAAACAGAAAATCTTCCTCTCATTGACAACTAATGACTTGATGTTTATCATTCAGGGTAGGTGATACTCATGGTGTAATACCAATTAATATAAAAAAAAATTAAATACAAGTTTTTAAGGCATTTTTCCCATTTATTGCTATCTATTGTTTTCTGGAAACTGCATGCTGTTCCCAATTTGGGGTTTTCTTTCTCATTAATACTTACAATGACCTAGAATAGTGTCTGGCACATAGTAAGTGCTATATAAATATTTGGTAAATTTTAAAAGTTAACCAGGCTCATTATTTTGCACGTCTAGTCTGCAATCGTAATTTTAAGTTTTTAAGATTTCCAAATGATGGGGTTTTCTTTCAGAGGTGTAATAGAAGAGTGAATAGCATTGACATCTAAGTAGAGATGCTTGTACTTCAGCCTAACAATTCCACATCTGACACTAATTTTGAAATCTTTTCTCCCAAATGCCCGCTCACTACCTTGGCTTTATAGGGCGACCTGCCATCCGTGAGCATAGCTGCGTGTCTCCTCCACTTGAAGAGCCCCATGAGTATAATATAGTCAGTGGGAGTTCAGGACAGAAAAAATATACACTGCTTTGCACACAGCCTGAAAATCAAGGCATAAAAGAGGGAAAATAAATCAATGAGCCCCATTTGGCCTTTGCATGCATAATTCATCAGTAGAAATAAGTATCTAAAGTGTTTTACCAGTGAGTATAGGATAAGTTACTTTATTTTTCGTTAACATCTAAATCATAGCTATATCCCAGGCAATTCCAATATAGATACTTTGAACCATATCTGCTAGATACTTAAGGTATATAAATACCAACTTGTTGATTTTAAGGGTATATTTGTTTCTTAAAAAGTGTTGCTCATCTCATTTTAAAGATGATCTATAAAACTGAAAATAATACAAAACAGATCCTTTTATGAATAGCTGGAAGATTATAAAAAACATCAGTACCTAAGATTATAAATGAAATTAACATTTATTGATCTACTACAATGTTTGGTTCACTTTAGCACATATTTTCACATGTATTATCTCATTTAATTTTCCTACACACCCCCTTATAAGATTGGGGGCTATTATTTCCATTTCCAGGTGAAAGCACTAAGGTCCAGAGACACTGACCCATGATAACACAGATATTAAACAGCAAGAGTCAAGATCTGACCCCAGGGTTTTTTTAATCTAAAGCAAAGTTCCTTATACTATTCCATGCTGCTTCTCTAATTGGATCAACAATTATATTAATATATAAAATAAGCCATGTTCTTGAAAATAAATGTATATGCATGATGTGTGTAGACATACAGGCACATACACACATGCACACCCCTATATTATTGGGTTGGTGGGTAAATAAGCAGCAAAATTTCCAAATTTAGGCTCTATTAGCTACTTATTCCTTCTTTGCTCAGCAAGCATAGCCCCACCAGCCGGTTGAGAACATTTGCTACTTTACATTAACAGTTCTTTCCTCCAGCAGGAGGGACTCTGACCTTTGGAAGTGGATGAGATGGTGAGTGGGCTGGGGTGGGCTGGAGGGAGCTTTGCTCTCTGGATACTTGTCTTAGATTTTCCACTGCAATCAGGCAGCCAAGGAATCACATACAGCCTGACAACGTGCATGGTACTAAGGGATGAAGGAAAAGAAAAATAGGACCAATAAATACAGAGGGGACAAACATAAGACACAGAGTGCTGGGGATTTTTTCCTCCCAAAGTATGAAGTATCACCTTCCATTGTTGTAAGAGTGTTGGAAACATATTTCAGGGCATCTCTCTCTTTGTAAAGTCACCCTCACAGCGATGCCTCCCCTGAATTAGCAGAGGAGGAAAGGAGAAGAGTGTAATTCACCTTCATCATCTTGAGCTGGGGCCTCCAGACAAAGGTTGTTCACCTGCACGTGAAGCCCCCACACTGTTTCTACCAAGGAGTCAAACCTAGCTGAGCCTTAATGCTCCTGATCCTATTATAAATGGGGAAACATTAGATTGATAAGTTCAGGTAAATGATTCTTCAATGATAGAATCATTGTACAATGATGTACAATGTTAGATGTGCTTTATAGATCACAGTTTTAAAAATTTGAATATATCCTCCTGCAGATAAAAATGCTATTATTTGAAGAAATCTGTACCTAAACCATAGCTGATCTTCAATAACTTAAGTGAACATCATCAGCTAAAAAGGTAGTGATGGTATGAATACCACGTACAATTGCATTAAAAAACCAAAAAATTATACTTAAACTATTGCCCACTTAATATAGACAAGTTTTATCATCTAGCTAATTTTTTAATCCTCAAATATTTAGAAATTCAATTATTCACTCATGAAATAAGTACATTTATATCAACATTGTCAATTTCACAATTTTTTTTCTTGGTCCATTTTCCCAAGGTTGTGTGCCTCTGTATTCACATTACAGCCTGCAATGTCTGAAAAGAACTTAATTGAATTTTTAATCTCAAATTTTGACATAATGATTATATTTATTTTTTGAGATATTTTCCTACACTAAGTCCTTAAAGATTTTCAAATTAAATGTTCAATTCTAAAACTCCAAGCACACCTATTTTAGCTGAAAGGCAAAAATACATTTAAAATATGAATTCATAAAATTCTATCCCATACGTTAGCATGCTTGGCGATGAATGAAGTGCTAATAAGAGAAAGATAAATCGAATTTAACATTATAACTCTTTTAATAATAAAAAATATATGGATTCGAAACCTCTTCAGTGACCCTGTCTTACACAGTATAATTCCCTAAAACTTCTAAGTCACTCAATGATAAGAGGCTGATCTAAACGCTTCTACTGCATTAATCAAATACCAGGTCTAATTAAAAGAGCCATGCACAAAGCTTTTTCAAAATGTTGCTCAGGTATTGCAATAATTTCTGATCACCCAAGCCTGGAAGACAAATAATTAGAGCTGCCAGAGCATTCTGATGAGTGATGTCAGCATCTCCAAGTGACCTTCCCTCCACTAATTAATTTTCATCTTAAGAAAAGAGACCCTGTTGTTGCACATTATTAATTGAGTTCACTAAAAGATGCGCCTGATTAATTTTTGTTGATAATACTTGTCATTCTAGGCAGCGGCTGTAATCATTCTATTGGGTTTTATTTTTTTTAAGTTGATCTAAGTCCTTTGCAATGTGACTGATATATCTGATACAAAATATCATGCATAAGGGCATATCCTATAACGTGTCTGGGCTATTTTTCACTGCAGTTGTTTGCGGAGGTAAAATGAAATGTCAGTGTGGAGTTTTCTGAGCTGTTACAAACTGCAAAGGTATCGTTTCACTTTGCCCTTGTAGCTTAGTGAGGCCACTTATTCCCAAGTCCCCAAAAGAGATCACTGCACCCATTTTGTAGCCTTCTGTTGAGTTTTATGGTGAAGCATCCATGCCATCACCGGAGAAAACACTACATTCATCTCACGAGAGTTCTTCATCACATCTCTGTGATTACCAAAAGACTTCTTATAAGTTCCTTTGTCCTCAGAATGGGATAAACAGTCTTCTAAGTAATGTCAGCCTTTTGACCCTGTGTGAGAGGCAGAGAGTTAAGTCCTGAACTTGGCTTGTTGCCCTATTCATTCATAGACTATCAGGATTAGAAAAAATAGAGAACTATACTAAAGCATTTGTTTCATTAACCTAAAATTAAATAGGAAATTTAGTCACACTCCTAATGACTGTTAAGTTGTACTCTAATATAGGGACATTCACATGTCATTGAATTTCAGGACCCTTATTAAAACTATAGTTTGTTTTCAGTGGAACCTTCTAAATGTAGAATTAATTTCTTGAAAAAATAGTGTGCTTCAGTTTCTAAGTGAAAGTATTTTATTTCTATTGGGAAAATGAACTCACAAGTCTTCCTAGATTTTAAAGGGTCTTGCTAGGCAAATTTTGATGAATTAGTGTAAGTGAACACAAAATAATTTCTTGCATATATGGGCTTAACAGTTAAGAGAAATATCTTTAATGCAATGCCTTTTGTTTTGCTGAATCTGAAACCTTTGTAAAGTATCTTGACTCTTTAGTCGAAACTGGCAGTTAGATTCCATCGTCCATGCTATATGCTATTTGCTTAGAAGTTTAAAAGAATCCGTAAACATAGTGCAGTATGGAAGGAAAACTTACAAAACTGTCTCTTAAATCTCTTTTGAGGTAGCCTCTCCTTCTGTCGTGAGCCTTTTTCCTTGTTCTATTTTCCATTGAGTGAATGCAACATGGCCCTAAAGCATCCTAGATCTAAAATCTGATAAAGTTGCCCTATCATTAAGCCAAATTCATACCTTTCTATGAGTGATCTTCAGCGGGGGGAAATATGATGCTGGTTCTCTAATAGTAGGGTTCAAGTTCATTATTGTCTATTAATATCATTATTAAATATCCACCAGAAATTAGGCACTTTATATGTCATCTGTGAAATCTGGAAGACCTAAAGCTGACATTTTATGCCATTTGATTCCTGAGGGAACAGGTTTGAAAACCTACAATTTGGAGATAAATGTAAAACTTATGTGAGTTAAAAGATGAATTCACAATGTAAAAAAGAGCAGCACGTAAGGACAACAAATCTGATGTTTTATGAGATATTTAATTATCACAGCATTTTAGTAACAAAAAGAACTTTAGACATCACCTGTTCAACCCTAACATTTCACATATTTAAAAAAACTGATTCCTAGAACATTCGATTAAATGAAAGACAAAGGATTTAATCCTTTGTTATGCAAAGGAAATGTAGAAAGAACACTGATGAACACTCACTTGTATTTAGTTAAAACATCTTTATTTAGAATCACAAGCGGTGCGTATTTCTCATGAGACATTGCACAGTTGTTTCTGAGCATTGTTTGTGTTTCTGTACGCATCACCACATGTGTATTTATCAGTGCTGATGTCTTTTTTTACACTAAAATGCAAAAGGACCATACCTGTTTATTCTGCTCTATCTATTCAGATTATTGCCTTTTTCAGCTAAAAACTTAATAAATAGAAGAACAAAGGGGAAGGAGATGGAGGGAAAGAAAAAGAGGAAAGGAAGAGGACAGGAAGGGAAGAGAAGGGAGGGAGAGAGGCATAAAATCATTTGGTCCTATCTCTTTTTTTTTCTCATTATGCTTTCAAATTTTAACATACAAACCCAGAAAAGGTTGCCTTCATCTGACAATCTGTGGGCAAGTGTCATTTCTTTCCTTTGAGAAATTGATCTCAAATATCAAACAAATAGGGGAAAATAAAATAGAGGTTTTATGTTATAATATTGCTCATAAATTCCTTTTGTGTAATTTCTACATGGTAGATTCTTACTGAGCTTAATGACCGATCTTAAGAAGTGATACTGCGTTTCCAAAACAGTGTAAATGACAAATGTCAGAATATGGTTTTTATCAGTGGGAATAAAAAAAACCTAAGTCTTCATCTTTTCAGTTTGAAGAAAACATAATGATCTTGAGAGAACAACATTTTGGACTTGGAAAGAAAGACAAATCGGACTCAGGATGTCTTGCTCAGGACAAGGAAGAGGAGGATGGAGTGGAATGTCAGGTACTGCTCTGAATCTAGGTCATTATTGCTGAATGAACACTGAGACTTCAGAGGGGTCATTCCTTTGAGTGATGTGATTTAAATCGATATGGAGAGATCATCTCTGGGTAATATATCTGACATTAATCTTCTAATCAGATTTCACAGATAGTCTGTCAGCATTCCTCTCAGAAATAATCATCAATATTTTACTTCAATGCATAATCATTTTACTCTCTTTGGTGGTTCTTTTCCTATTTTAATAATATTGCATTTTAGGAATTATATTTAACCAAAGTAGAAACTGAAAAAAGAGGCTTTCCAAATTTGTATTCTGACTTTTAGCTATGTCATCCCTCCTTATAGCCAGTGGAGTCTTCAGTTTTGTTTAAAGAATACTTATGTAGGATAGGTATCATTGAATAATATTTGATTCTAGGACATACATCTATCTCAGCTAATTAATTTCAGCTTTCACCACAATTTATATTGATTGAGCTGTTCTCATTCCAATAAATGTTTTCTCAATGAATGAATGAATTTACTCTGTAGCCATAATATACTTGGATATTTTCAGATACCCAAAGGCATTCACATCTCTATACAATGTAAAGGATGTGGTAGCAGCAGGGCTCAGAGGATTATGTATAAGATCCAGGGTTAGATAAATTTTGAGAGGCAGAATGGCAGGGGGAAAACACTCTGAGATTTGGAGTCAGTTGTCTTTGGTTGGAATCTTCTTTCTTAGACAAGTTACTTAAAGTCTCTGGGACTCAATTTATATATCAATAAAATACAAATATATTTTACATTCTCCTCACAAGATTGAGGAGAAATCAATAAAATATTAAATGTGAAAGCATCAGACTCAGTGCCTGACAACATCGCAGGAGCTCAGTAAATATCATTTTACTCTCAGTCTGGCTTGATTAGCCCATTTCATTCACAAGGAGATTTTGCTACTCCAATCCCCCAACTTTCCTAACTTTGTGCTTTAAGCTGCTCTTCCCTCTCAAGAAAAGAAAACTTGAAGAAACAATAAGTTCTCTGGAGACAGAGTTGGGCCCAATCAATGGGCCTACTGGTCAACCTAGGAAGTATGGCTTCTAAGGCTGGTCATTGTTGCATGATGGAAGAAGAATTCCAGACATGTAAGGCAAAGCCCAAATCCTTATTCAAGGTCAAACTTGTTAGAAAGTTTGAAATCACATATCATGAAATAGCTCATTCAGCAAGTATTAGAAGGGTTGCTCAGAGGTTTTGAGATGGGAATGGAATGGGAAAAGGACAGCCATTGCCAGTGAAATTTAAAATAACAATTTGACTGTTTTTCAAGCTGATGTGGGGAAAGAGTTTTTAAGTTCAAAAAGCTGGCGAGCATTATAATCTACGATAGTTTAACTTCTTAAATGGAGTTTCACAGACCTTACTAATTTTTGACAAATCTCACATCATTTAATTTTTTAAGAGGTGCGTTTGACCCAGGGTTTTTGAAATACCTTTATATCTGACCTAGAAGACACCTTCAGCCTAGCCTCTTTTAAAGATAATTTTGACAGAAAGTTAGCTTTGGCTAGTAGCCACACCACCATAAGTTTTGACCTTAAGTGAGCTCCAATATCTAGCAGTATTTGAATAAGTGACTTTTAGGTGAAAGTAAGGGGTCAGGAGATAAAGTACCAAAGTTATCAGGATTGATTTTTATTATTTCTCTCTCAATAATTGCTGTGCACTACCCCTTCCCTTCTGATTTAATATCTCCTGAAAATTTCCATCATTTGTAGGTCATTAACAATAATTTTGATGTAGATCATGTCCTATTATAAGAAATTTCAAAGATTTGTCTGAGGCAAAGTGATAGAGTGGAAAGAGCTTTAGGCTTATAGTAAAAATGCCTGGATTCCCATCCTGGTTCTGCCTCTAACTAGTTGGATAAACTATCTTTACTTTAGATAAGATAGTGATAATCAGCTCCCCAACCTTACAGGGTCTTTGCAGTTTAAATAAGCTCTTGCCTATGAAAGCATATAGAAAGCTGCAAAGTATAGCACACATAAATCATTACACTAATTAAATCATGTATTTGATTTATGGTCTTGAAAATACGAGGATCAAATATTGTTTCAATACATGACTCTTGGAAATAATTTAATTTTAAAAGTATATTGAAATAAAAATATTTGCCTTCATGGAATTTAGACTATAAAATTCAAGGTTGTGGTTCCTAAAATAATTACTTTCTGTAACATTAACCTGTATTACTATAAGAGCCTTCTAAGGGGTCATGCTGCTTCTACCCTTGTCCACTTAGGTTCTATTTTTAACAGTTGCCACATGATCCTTTTAACCAAGTTCTATCATTTCACTTCTCTATTGAAAACTATCCAATGACTCCTTTGTCACTCAGAGTAATAGCTAAAGTGTTTACAGTGACCAGAAAGGTATGGTTGGGTCCCCTGTTATAACTCTCTGACTTCATCTGCCATTGAACTCCCCAGATCCACTCTCTTCTCAGGACCTCTGTGCTCTCTGTTCCCTCTGCCTGGAACACTTTTCTCCCAGATAGGACTAACTCACTTCTGGAATTCAGGTGTTTGTTCAAATGTCATCTTCCCGATTAGACCTACCCTGACCACTCTACTTAAAATTGCACTCCTCTTCCACACACCTAATACGCTTACCCTGCTCTAATTTTTCTTTTTTCTATAGCACACATCACTTTCTAACATACTATATAATTTACATATTTATTATTCTTTTTGTTTGCCCCCACCCACCATAATGTAATTCTATCAGGAAAGGATTTCATCTGTTTTGTTCACTTATATATTCCAAGTCTTTCAAACAATACCTGGACTATACAGTAAGTGTTCAAAAACTATTCATTGAAAGAATGAATGATACAATGATGAAACCACACACACAGTATGTGTATGGTGTGCTGACTTTTCTGGCCCGTTATTGTGATCAACTGTAAGCATTTATAAGATACATGCATCCAGCAAAAGGTGAGAAATATCACTGTAAAAAGAGAATGAAACCACCTAGCTCTTCTAAACACAGAATCCATGACCTTGGAATCTCTTTGTACATTTTTTAACCAATGATGTGAACAGGATTTTCTTTGTCCTAGGTCTATAGAACATGACAACATTAATCTCTTAGTAAATTTGCATAAAATTTGCAAATATAATTTCATGATCTGTAAAACCAAAATCAAAGTATAATATGGCAATTTCAATGACTTAATCTTCCAAAATTCTATCAGGAAAGTAATCAGATTTTCTTATCATTATTTATTCTTTTTAAAATATGGCTCATCGTCCTGGAATTCTCTGGAGGTTGATTAATAAATTCCCTCTTTTTAATATTTATTTCAATGTTTTAGCTGAGATTAAATTAATTATATTTAATATCTAAAATTATCTGAACCTTTCATCTTTAAATCCATAAGATAGTGCTTTTAATTTACCTTTAGCAACCTAAAGTTTCATACTAGTTTTTAAAACCCAATCAGTATTGGGTCAATAATTCTGCTGCTTGGGCATCTTATACCAATGGCCAGGTTAGTGCCTATAATTAGGCTGTGTCATACCTAATAACACTATAATTTTATTAATAGGATAATTTCAGTGCTGATGACTGTGGTTTTTGGTTTACTGTTCTTAGTATGAGTCTTCCTTGCTTATTCACAGTTGTATACCAAGATTCCTAAATTCCCAGTAAGAAGCCAGAGTATCCACTCTGGGCAAATCATTGCATATTATGGTGAGAATGATGCAGAGAAGCAGAGATGGTCTTATCAACAAGGCCATAGTTCTTACAACGATTTCTATACACTGTCTCTAAAACACTAGCAATGTTGGACCTCTCAGAAATACCATACAAGAGTCTGAGATCAATTTGTGTGGTCACTGCACTGTGAAAGTCAGAATTTTTTTAATTCAATCACTCTGTGATTATGTTTAAATACTTTGGCAGGTTTCTTTTTCTTTTCTTTTCCTTTTTTTCTTTTTTCGCTCAGCAACATGAATGCCTAAGGGTTACTAAACACATTTTCTAAGGATTTTCTTTCTTCCTACTTCTGATCTACAACCTGAAATTTCTCCTGTTTCTCCTCTGTCTTCACTATCCATGACTCACTTCAAGTGTAATGCACTCTCGCTGCTTTTTAAGAAAATTGAAATATTTATCAAAATTGAAATGAAAGGTAACTCTAAATCTATCTCACTGAATGGCAACTATATGTCATACGTTAAGAAAACTGAAGTATTAAACCTCCTTAGTCTGTTTGTGTAAACAGGACTGTAAAGACATTTTTTTTAACAACACAGATTTCACGGTGCTTCTTTTCTCTCTTATTTCTCTGTATAACCTGGTTTGTCTTCTAAAGCTTGAAACGTAATTATACAACATCATCCTATAAATTTGTTTCCTAAAATTTCCCCATTCCCCTGATTAGTCTTTTAAAAGTTTTATTATTTGTTTCCTTACCAGAATATATTTCTCTGGAAACATTATATAGATATTATCCAGGTGTGCTAACTCCAGGGTTTTGGCTATTGTCCAACTTGAACAATTAGTTAAAATTCTCTTTTAGTTTTAACCAGATGTTACAGTCCTCATTTCCTGACCTAAAAGCCTCTTTCAAATTATGGAGAACTTTTAAATACTTGTCCCATTCTCTTTCTGAATTACCTGTACCTTAATGCCAACTTAATATGGCCTGAGATTCAGTATGTACATATAATTAGTAAGGTTTATATAACATTTGGAATAAATCAGGCTTAAAAATACTTTGAATATGAAAAAGTAAGCATTAATTAGCAAAGATTTACACATTATGTATCTACTCACATAAAAGCTCCTTTTGCCATGGTTTTTAGTTGAGATGTTAATTACTGAAGATACCTGTGCCTTCATTTTAGAGAATAGCTTTCTAAATTTTGCAATGGTTTCTTCTATTTAATTAGACTATACGGTATTTTTACTTTTTTTTTTTTTAAGAGACAAGGTCTCACTCTGTCACTCAGGCTAAAGTGCAGTGGGGTACAACATCGCTCACTGCAGCCTCGAACTCATCGGCTCAAGCAATCCTCCTGCCTCAGCCTCCCAAGTAGCTAGGACTACAGGTGTGCACCACCATGCCTGGCTAATTTTTTAGTTTTTTGTAGAAACTGGGGTCTTGCTATGTCCCAGGCTGGTCTAGAACTTCTAGCCTCAAGCAATCCACCTGCCTCAGCCTCCCAAAGCACTAAGATTGCAGGCATGAGCCACTACACCCAGCCTAGACGGTAATCTTTCTGAAGGTGTCTTTTATCTGTTTACATCTCATCCAGGACCCGGTCAATTCTGTTTACATTGTAATTGCCCAATATATATTAGCTTGTAATATGATGTGCATCTATATACTTTTATATTTGAAGAATTTTGAGGAAAAGTCACCAACAAAGTCAAATTACTTTTCAGCCCTAACAAATATTAGTCCTCTATGATCACTTCACTTAATCTATTTTTTCTCTTAGCCATTCATTTCCTATAGTTAATTCCTCCTATGCCTCCAGGAAGTAAAATGAAAGCAACTGTCCTTGCCCATGAAAGATTACAGAACATAAACCAAAAAAGTAACTGCCGTAGCCCAAGACAGTTGCCGGGCAGCGGCAGCTCCTCTCAATTCTGATCAGCTAGTAGCGAGCGCGGTGGGTTCCCTAGTGAAGGTAATGAAAGAGCAAAGTGAAAGAAACATTTTAAAAGTCCAATCAACTGATTAGGAGAAAATCCTCAAGATGTGTGATGTGTGCAACAGACTTCTGAGAGAAAATACTAGCCCGGAGCTATGCTTAACTTTCCCTGTTCCTTACCTGTAGCAAATAGTGAAACCAAATGCTCAGGTCTCCTAGATACAGCCTTTGGGTTAGTATTGCTCTGTGTGTTGATAAAAGTGAGCTCAATATTTCTTTATTAATTTTAATGGCATAACAAGAATGGTGTATCATTTTGACATAAAGAGTTCAAAGTTACTATGAGAGCACTCTTCCATTAATCTTTAAAATATATTTGCTGGGTGAGCAGCCAACATAATCCTGGCTAAACAGATAAGAAAATAGAGAGCTGGTGATAAGGTGGCTTGTTTAAAGCTGCACAACAAATCAAGGCTGAAGTCCTCACCCCACCGCTCCAGACCCTGGGCGCCTCTGCCGGCGCATGCGCACACCCACAGCAAGCACCTGATGCTTCGGAGTAGGGAATCTCTTAATGGAAGGGCTTCATTCTGATAATTTCTGAAAAATTCAGAAGAGAATTCCACATGTGGAAGAAAATATATATATTTTCTGTCATGTCAGTATTTTGAGCTGTGTTTCTCCCTTGCATAGCATCAGCTTTTAATTATTTAGAGAATAATTATCCATTTGTGGCTTATCAAGTCCGTTTCCTTTTCTCCTGCTTCCTGCCTTTGGGCCATTTCACTGTTCATTAATATTTGCATCAGAGGCCAGATCTCCTGCTTTGCTGGTGAGTCTGGTGAAAAGGTTTGATGGGCAGAGAGCTAGAAACCATCAAATATGTAAAATTTAAGTGATTACCTTGAGGTTGAATCCGTCCATACCTGGCTAGATAACTGAACTCAATAACAAACGATAACATAGTTGGTGCGTCCGGGAAGAAAGTCCACTTCTTTTTGCCTTTCATTCTGCGTATCAATTTTTCTCTGATTCTGTACTTGGTGCTTAATATCACAGATCATTGAAATTTGACAAAAGACGCAATCGTCTGTCTGATGCTTTTTGACCATGTTCACGTTTTTTCATAGTCTGCACTTCCCACCCCTAGAAAAGAAACCTCAATAAATACATCTTGTATTTAATAAAGAATAAATGAAAGATGTGCTTCTTCTGAACTATTTGTGGGCTGGTAGATAAAATACAGCAATCCGCGTCCTGCCACCCACCCCCACCCCTCAAGGATTCTCCCTGGTTAAAGAGCTGGTGCTGGTTGGTGGTGGATTAGTAGGAAGTCGTGATTGCCTCATGAATCAGGGTGAAGCTTCTCACAGGTGGCAGTTAGTTTGATCTTCCTAGTCACTCAAGGAGGATATATATCTTACGTGATTATCACTCACAAGGATATCCTTGAAGGAAAACGAGGCTGCCGCAGCAAAGCACAACCAAATGAAACAAACAAAAAGGAACAGTGACTATGTAAGGGAGCAACAGAGAGGATTATTTCAGAACCTACACAAATAAAATGGACTGTGTAGGTGAACTCCCCCTGCTGCCGCTCAGAACCCTATTCCTAGATCTGTGCTGACCGCATCAAAACAATGGTGCTGCATAAGCAAGGGAATAAACAAAGCAAAGACCCATTAGCCATTTCCATTAGACACGCGGAGGATAAAGAAAAAAAAAAATCAATAACAGGCAAACAGAAGATAAAATTGATAGGAAAGAAATGTTAATTTTAGAGCTTTAAAACGAGGTATTGCAAACAATGGCATGCAATAAAACCTTAAAAACTATTTTTAAAACTCTCAAAATCATTTACACGAGGAAGAGAACTCTAGTAGGAACATATACAGCGTATTAAAGTTTAGTGCATTTTTAATGACTTGTCTAAAACAAATTATGCATGAGATAGATTACACATCCTTCACCCACTTAACAAAAAGGCATACGCACGAACAAAAAACAAAACCAGGTGGCTTTTAAAAAGAAATTAAGTGTATACTTGGTGACTGATGGGGAAAAATGCCAAGTGATGTGAAGAACCTCGTAGAATAGAGTTCTCTTGAAAGATGCTAGATTGATGGGCTTTTCAGCCCAGACTGTAGGTAGAGCAGTGCAAACGATATCAGTCTCCACTTTCAGATTCCATCCTGTAAATGTCCTCAGCAGACAGCCTAGGGGAGTAGAAAGAACAAGGACTCTGGGATAACAGGTCCTGGATTACAGCCCCGGCCTCACTACCCATTAACTGTGCGAACGTGGGCAAGTACTTGACCTGCCCTTCATTTCTCCATTTGTAAGATGGAGATTATAATAATAACAATGCTGTCTTGCCTTCCTAATTTGGAGCAGGGCCCAAACCTTGGTGTTTTTAAAGGCCCCAATTTATTGTAATCCATAGATTTGGTTCAAAACCATTCATTTAGAACAGTGGTTCTGAAGCTCCAGGGTGTGTCTGAGTCACCTGGAAGAGTTTGTTAAAACATGTGGCCATATCTCTCACCACTCACAAAAATTAATTCAAGATGGATAACAGACTTTAACACATGAAACCATAAGAATTCTAGAAGAAAATGTGGGAAAAACTCTTCTAGATATCAGCCTAGGCAGGGAATTTATGAAGAAGACCCCAAGGGCAATCACAGCAACAACAAAAATAAATAAATGGGACTTGTTTAAAAAGCTCAGCACAGCCAAGGAAACAATCAACAGAGCAAATAGACAATGCACAGAATGGGAGAAATATTTGCATGCTATACATCTGATAAAGAGCTAATAACCAGAATCTATAAAGAACTCAAGCTAATCAGCAAGAAAAATTCAAACAACCCCATTAAAAAGTGGACAAAAGACACGAACAGAAGCTTTTCAGAAGAAGATAGACTAATGGCCAATAAACATAGGAAAAAATGTTCAATGTCACTAATTATCAGAAAAATGCAAATCAAAACCACAATGAGATATTACCTACCTGCAGTGAGAATGGCTTTTATCAAAAGTCTGAAAATAATAGATACTGGCATGGATGCAGAGAGAAAGGAACACTCATACCACTATTGCTAGGACTGCAAACTAGTGCAACCTCTATGGAAAATGGAGATTTCTCAAAGAACTAAAAGTAGACCTACAATTTTATCCAACAACCCCACTATTGGATATTTACCCAAAGGAAAAAAAAGTCATTTTTTCAAAAAGACACTTGCATTAAAATGTTTATTGCAGCACAATTCACAATTGCAAAGATGTGGAATCAACCCAAGTGTCCATCAGTTCATGAGTAGATTCATAAAATGTGGTATATGTGCACCATGGAGATTATTCAGCCATAAAAAAATGAGTTAATACATTTTGCAACAATCTGGATGAACTGGGGTCCATCCTCCTAAGTGAAGTATGACAAGAATAGAAAAACAAACACTACATGTACTCACTTTTAAATTGGAACTAACCAGTCAGCACTCATGTGCACAGATGGAAGTAAAACTCAAGGGAAATCATGCAGGTTGGGGAGGATGGAGGGGATGGGTGAAATCAGACCTAATGGGTACAATGTATGCTATCTGGGTGATGGGCACACTTACAACTTTGACTCAAGCAGTACAAAAGCAATCCATGTAACCAAAACATTTGTAGCCCCATAATATTCTGAAATTAAAATAAATAAATAAACAAACAAACAAATCAGGATAATTGGGGTATCCATCAAAAAAAAAAAAATACAGAGACTGCTGAGCTCCGCCCTTAAAGTTTCTGACTCAGTAGGTCTGGGATGAGGCATGAGAATTTGCATTTCCCACAAGTACCCTGGCTATTTTGATGCTGCTTTCAAAAACTATGCTTTAAGAACTTCTGGTCAAGCCTTGCAATTTTAGTGGGTCAGTATCACCCATTATCTGGTTAGTCATAGAGGCCCACCAGACCTTGTTGGAGATGCAGACCTATTTTGGCCAAACCAGAATCAGCATTTAACAAGACTGCCAGGTGATTTGTACGCACATTAAAGTTTGAGAAGCACTAGTCTGAGCATCTTCAAAAGGAGTGGAATCAATAAAAGATTGTGAAAATCTGCTATCAGGTGCTCGTAAGAAATACCCCAATCTGAACAACAAAAATCTGGGTGTCTATGTATGTACTCTCTGGACTACTTTGACAGAGTAGGTTTTTGAATGTAGCAAGATAAGTCAACTTGAGTGGTAATATATTTTGGGAAATCGGCTCACTACAAATTGTGACTATAAACATTGTACTGTAAATGTTTTGTAGTTTTCCCCCAATAAAATTTTCGGAAGAAAAAAAAAAATCTGGGTGTCCACATTGGCATTTCATCCCAGGAAGTCCTGTTTGTTGAATGAACAATATACGCCAATTGGAAACCACTGTTCTCATTATGGAAGGGGCTTATACCTACTGTGGTGGGTCCCAGATTCCTGGGTGCACATCTGAGCAGTGAGGCCAGGTTGAATAATTACTATAGTATCTTTTTACTATTAATAAGAATTTTTCTTTCTCATATGATGATCTTTGCAGTACTTTCTTGCTCTTTTTCCTATCCTCTCTTAGAGACTTTCCATGCTTGTTTCATTTATAATTTTGGATCTGGGGATATGAATTTTGGTTAGAAACTGAAAATACCAAGCGTATTTTCATCAGAGAGTTCCTGTAGGCTCAAGAGTCACTGGGTTAAATGTCAATGACCTAATATCAACCTAGCATTACAACAACCTCTTCATTCAAACAAGGCTCCTATTACTTGCAATACAAATCGGAGCCTCAGCTTCACATTTATAAGATTTATATGACCATTTAGAGAAATTTCTCTTGTACCTCCTTCGATAGCATCACTGGCAATACAAAGCTGAATGGTTCAAATCAGATTTCATCTCTACTATGTAGTGGTTTAGTGTTTGAGGATGAACTTACAGACTATTAAATTTATAAAAACAAAGACAGATATACAACATAAGGCAATTCAAGCTCCAAAACCTTTGTATTAGCTTTTAGAAAAGAACAGCTACAAAAAGAAAAAGGCAGTGAAGATTAAAATCTTTTAAGATTCAATTTGTCTATCCTGCCACATAAGGCCTAACCTTGCTGGAGACTAGAGTTATGACTTTATTTTAGTCCACAACAAGCAACGCAGCAGATATCACTTCAATGATAAGTTTTACAGTAAAATCAGTCTGAAAATATTCTGATTTTTAGAACTACCTCTCATAAGTGATATTAATAATGTAAGCATGATGGCAATAATGTGTATATCATATTAACAATATAAATATGTAAACATGTGGGTTTTTTATTTTCATATCTGTGATTTCTTTCTTAAAAGTAAAGAAATGGTAAAAAAAAAAAAAAAAAAAGTAAATTTTCAGAATCTAAGAGGTATTTTAGGACTGAATTATTTTCCCCCCTAACATCTTTTTTCTTAGCAACATCAAAAAAAAGACATTATCTTTCTCAAACAAATAAATCAGAACTCTAAGCACTAACTCCCTCACCAAAGACATGCCTTTTACTTCCAATAGCTCTGCCTTCCTAATCAAATATTTCTTTATGTAGATTATTTTTTGATGCTAGTGTGTTGCCGCATTTAAAATTCCTCCTAGTTTTATGGGAATTAAAGAATTCATGTTTTCCATTGCAAGTGATGGAAACCTCCTTGTTATCTACTTTCAGGCAAAGGACTTTATTAACAAATCATATTGCATAAGCCACCAACTACCTGATCTTTCTAATTGAGCTAAGAGTAGAACTTAAAGCAGCTCACTTTTGCTATTTGCGTTCAATATATTTATCCCGTAAATGACCCATTCCTGCATCAAGGAATGATTTATTTAAAGGAGCCACACATATTTGAAATATACCTATTTATGCATTACACTAAGCCTCTAAGAATATTAACCATTGTTGCATTCCAAACAACTAACAAAATCTAAATCACAATTTCTTTTTAAATATAGTAGCCCAAATACGTTTTCTCAGACATCAGCAGACACAGGAAGTTCAGAACTGAATCTACATCTCAACTAGATGTTAAACCTTTGAGGGCAGGAACTAAACTTGCTTGTCATCAATCACTAGCAAAGCGCTCTGCACATAGCAAACACTATGTTTGTTGAGTGTATGTGTGGAAGAACTAACCCTACAAGTAACCACTTTGATATACAAAGAGAAGCATTGCTTTCTGCTAACAGTGTTGAACAATCAACACTAAGACCCTTGTCCAAACAAAAAGAGGCTTTGAATTATGGAACAGCCTCTGACAACCCATGGGATGTTAAGGTTCTTTTGAAAGCAGGCTCTTCTTTGTAAACCCCACTGGTCCTAGTTCAGAGCTTTGCACATAGCAGTTGTTTGTTAAATTGAATTGAATTGGCTCAATAAAAGCCACTTAGCGTCAACACAAATAAATGCATTAATACATTGCTCCAAATCTTACCCATTAGAGTCATGCTGTTTTAAAAACTGCATTCAAATTTCATGTTAATTCTTTTAAATTACATAATACATGCAGATGATACAAAATTCAAAGTGTATAAAAGGGAATAAATGAAGAGTAAGTCTCCATTACCTGGCTCTCAGGTATCCAGAACTCAGCCCAGGACGAAAAACCTGAACACTTACCTTTTTATAAAAGGAAGTATGTTTTGTTGTTGTAATTTTTGTTGTTAAGTACCATGGAAAACTAACATGCTTTCTTTTGGAACTTTTATACTCAACTTTTTCTTAATCTTTTTAGATCTATAAAATAATTTCTCTTACAAGATAAATAAAATTCAGTACGCCCACTGAGATCTGCAAACAGTATGAATGACCGGCAGTGGCATGTCTAAGAGCCACCCACCGGAAGCCAAATCCCTCTGCTGTGCTTTACCAATTAGCTGTGATATGAATTTGCACTGGAAGTTTTTTGTCTTTCTGAGGTTATTTCTCAAAGACGGCATTCAGAACGTCAAGGACCTTTCTTAAGTAGTAGTTTAAGAAAGCAGTGCATAGTTTGCTGTTTTCTAATCCAGTGGGCAGAGATAACCCGCTCAGACTAAGAATAAAATTGAGGATTAAGATCAACAGACATTTATATTGACAGCATTTCCTGACGTTTCAAATCTACTGCTCTGTTTTTTGTTTGTTTGTTTTGATTACATGAATTTTTCACCCATGTGCAGGAGAAAATTTCACTAAAGCACAGGAGAAAATGAATGCTCTTATCTGCTAAATAAACACAGACACACACAAAAATGCATTTTGGCCCTATGGGAAAACAGTACTAACAGTATAATTACTAACACCATTTGTGATTTTACATTGAGTTTTAGTGACTTTAGCAAAACTCTTTAGCACTTCTTTTATGTTCAGGAACCTTTAAAATAATTTTAAGGAAGGAAAGCAGAAAGTGAAGACGTTAACATTAAAAAATATATATATATTGGATAAATGACAAATGCATCCAATGGCATTTCATATCATGCCTGCCTGTTCCACACCACCCTGTAACACTGACTTCAACTAGAGATAACTATTTTTTAGGCATTAGATGAGCATTAAATTGTCTTTGGATATATTTGAGGACCTTAGATTTCTCAGGTAATACTTCCTGCTAAATTGAATAAGAGAATACTACAAGCAGATCATCTCAGGCATTATGAGTTTGCAAATCAATTCCACAACTCAGGGTGCTATTTTGTTCTCTGAGCAGTTGGTGTAAAGTGCTACATAATATGAACAATCACCTACTAAAACTTGCATGCACATGCCTCACGCAGATTTTTCCAAAATACGTGATAATGCATACTGCATATTAGAAGGTACGACAGAGCCCTTAACATTCCCCCAGGGATATCACTGTCTCTTTCTTCTTTCTTTCCGACAGCAATGGTCTTTGCTTCAGGTTCTCTAGCTTAAAAATGTTTTATACGTTATTTCAACTTTGAGAAAGTGAATCAGATTAAATCCAAAAAGGGAAAAGGGAGATAGTAGCATTTACACATTTCTGGAAGCTGGCAGCAAGATAAATCCAATGTGACAAGACTCTGTGGGCTATTAAGTGAATTTTGTTATGGGAAGGCATGCCTAATGAGAATGTAGGGTGCTGGGTTTTGAGAAACAGGCTATCATTTACAAATACTAGGTGGTATCCAAAAGAAATGCATTTAAGGATTTAAACACGAATCTCTCCAGGGCCTGCACTATGCTCTAGGTAGGCATTACCGAAGACAGAAGACAAGTGACAACAGTGGTATATGTGTGAGCCTTTAGAAAACCACACATTTAGAGGACAATCCATAAGTCCTTAAAGCCTCTGGGCTTTTCATTTTACTAAACAAGATCCTAATTCAGGTTTGTCAAGGAGAAAATCTGTGCTGTAGTAAAAAGAGCTCTATCCTATGAGTCAGAAATTCTGAATGCAAATCCTGCTGCAGGGTCACAGTTTCTTTATCTATAAAATAGACATGATAATACTCTCCCTGCCCACGGCACAATGTCCTTGTGAGGCTCAATGGGATAATGCATTGGAAAGAGATTTTGAAGTGTGAGTGCTTTAGACACGTAAAATGTTAGTGTCGTTAATACCTGGGCAAGCATCGTGACCATTTAGGATATTCTCTATGTCAAAATTGCCTCATGGCCAGCATCTCAATGGGCAAGCTCTTCTACCAGCCCAGGGGAAACAGCTGATCCAACTTCATTGCTAAGAGGGCCAACAGGGCAGAGCTGCCCAAAGCTAATCCCTGTTAATATTGAAGCTTCACTCTCTTCCACTAGACTGTGTGCGACTCGCATCCCACTCTGTTCGTCTTCATATCCCCAGCGTCCCGCAGAGTAACCCCTCACCAAATGGCTGTGAATGAATGAAATGAATGAGATGTCTGCTCGAAGCAGAGGACTGTGTTAGTTATTTTGACAGATATATGAATCAGAGTTCAAACAGAGAAGCAGAACCACTAGGAATTATATACATACTAAGGGATTTATTATGGGGCTTTGGCTCTGCTCAATTGTGGGAGGTGGTTAAACAGTAGACAGGGACTGTTGCTTCTGCATTTGGTGCTGAAGCCTGAAATCAGCAGGACAGGTGATCAGGAAGAAAAGATGGCTGCAAAGAGGGGAAACAAGACAAAATGGAAGCTACAAAGATGAGTAGAATCTGCAAAGACAGACCAGAGCCCACATCAGTGTCTCATGAACTCCGAGACTCCCTCTCTGATGAATAGGGCATCCTACAGATAAGGCTTATGCTCATCTGGGAACTAAACACACACCTGGCCTGGGAGGAAGAGATGCTGAAGGAGGAGATTCAGAGGGCACAAACACTGCCCCACCCCACCCAGGTAAGCCAACAGATAAGTGACAGTGTACATGGGCTGTAGCAGCACCACATGCCCTATGCAGACATCCCAACCCAAAAGAATATGGCTGCAATTTCACTTGCTTCTTCCAAATCTCATGCAAAGTGTCTCTCATGGCCCACAAACTCTGCAGAGAAGGGAGCTCAGGGAAACAGGAGCTAAGCATCTGCTAGTTGCTTGGCACTTTATATACTCATTAGAATCCTACAACTCTGTAGAACAATTATCTTCCCTGTTTCAAAGATGAAATGTCTGAAATCCTGTTTATGTAACCTCCCTGGAGCTTACAACACACACACCCATCTTGGGGCCTGCACTTTATGACTTTTTCCTACATTTCCGTACCTGCAGAGTAGCCAGAGCAGTCACACACATCCTCAGTTTGGCTTCGAGTATTCCTCAGGGCTGAGATTCTGTCAGTTTCCCCATTTTCCACAGAGTCACAGAGCTGATGACAGACCCTCATTCACAATGTCCCTGCGGTATCACTTAAAGAGGTCCAGGGAGCAATGAGTTAAAAAAAAAAAAAACCCAGAGAGCAAACCTTTGAATCATAGGCAGAGGTGGCAAAAGCTGGTGAAGCTCTCCAAGCCTGCACCCTTAAAACAGTTTAGATCTCTCACCTCGAATGTTCCCGTGCACTCAGCAATGAGGCAATGAGGAGCCTGCAAGTGCCTGGATGGTGTGGCCATGTCTACATGTCACACTTCTGTGCCTTCACAGGGTGAACAGCAAGACAGTGTCATGTCACACTGTCCAGAGGACACTTGTTCCCTACCTGAGGGCTCTCCACTGTGGTACCCCCTAAGAACCAGGTCATATTCCTGAATATCATAGTCCCTTATGATGCATTTTACAATTCCTGTTTTTTTAAAAGTACAACTACAACTATTTCTGGGAGGGATACCTCTTAGGCACTCTCCTCTGACACCTCCTTAGGCTAGAAGCTCTTCCAGAAGTCAAATTTCATTTCATCACAGAGTATTTTTAAAGTTTGAGTCTGAGAATGAAGACAGAGAAGTCACCTGCTCTGTGAAAAGAAAAATACATGAATCTGTGAATTTGAGGTTTATTAGTTTTTCAGGAAAATTTTTTAATTTTTAGATATACTTTGTACATTATGTGTACGGACAATATTACTAGAAGAATGTGAGTCTTGAAGTCTTTCAAATATTTAAATATGAACTTTAAGAAAATTAAAATCTATGTCATATTTTTATGTCTCTTTTTGCTATTAATTGTGTGCATAAACTGAGTATGGAATAGAATCAGTTCTATGTCATTTTAGAATTAGCATGTCTTCCTTCTAGCCAAGGCTGGCCTTGGGCAAACTGGGAAGTAGAGGAAGTTGAATACTTCAGAACTCTCCCAACACGCATCCTGCCACAAGGCATCCTAGAACCCATGAGCCAGAAACTTTCAAACATTAATTTCTCCTGTGTCCAATCGCTCTGAGTCTGTCTATAACCCCCCGAAATTGGATTAATACATTTGTGCATGAGGGTTAATTATGACCAGAGTTAATAGCACAATTCCTTTAAATAGACATTTTCAAAATCTTAAGTAAGTGACTGATAGAGGGTTTTTGAGATTTTCTAAAAGGCAAATGAGGTAGATTTTTTTAAGGGGGCCAAGAAAAGTCAGTCACAGACACAAAAAGAAATTTGCATTTTTAATTAAAGAAAGATGGAAATTACACAGACAAGCATTGTGGTCATAAAGTAAATAAAATGCAGCTCCTGGCAAAACGCACTTTTATATCATTCTCTTTTAGGTAAAACATTATTTCCATGCAGTAATATATTTTAAGGAGGGTAGAAATCACCTTTTCCATCTCTCTTCCTATTTCACATTAGAGTTTTTTCCAAGGTCGTTAAAATGAAAGAATGACAGTAGACTTTCTTATCAACAGCTTGTTCCAACAGATACAATACATGGGTAGGGGATCAAAAAGAGCATGAGAAGCATTTCTGCCAACATTGTAGAAAATATTGAACATCTGCTATATCTGGGATCCTGGGAGTTGTAATTATAATTTTTTGAAATCTGTACACAAGAGTTATAAATATTAGAACTATAGCCTGTGAAAGCCATGAAATATTTAACTTGTTTGGCAGGCTTAAGCAAAACTCATAAACTTAATTTAAGCAAGCCAAACACTATAGTTTCACCAATTTTATATCTTTCATGTCATTAGTTAGATAAATTAAAGCAAACCATAAAACAGCATAGAGATTGCCGACTGGAAGTCCTGGGGTATACCAAAAAAAGGTGCATTTCGAGAATTCACTTGTTTTATGAATGGTTTACCTTTCCCCTTTCCCAGTTATCCACAAGTGTCCAGGACTTGACTCTTTGGTTTGGGGATGGGGACGGAGGAACTGCTGATGGGAAATTGGCTCAGGATAAGCAAAGAAAAATGCAAACATCGGGTCCTTAAGCAGGTTCACAACAGCCACAGTGAGACCCAAAGGCCACTAGTGATTTCCACAAAAGCGTTGGTTCATTCTGTCAAAGACCCATATGCCAGCCTGAGTGAAAACCTTTGAAACTCAAAAGCAGAGCACTGGTAAACAGCTCTGTGCTACTGCAGAAGAGACGCTAAGAGACCAAGGCAGCAGAGAAAAAACAGGTTGCCATTGTGTTACCTCTATAGCGCGGCGACACCTCCAAGACACATCCTCAGAAAGGAATAGGGACTGGAACATACTCGCTTGTATCCTTCTTACCATTGCCTTTTATGTTTAACACATGACAGCGATGACCAAGCCAACTTGAGTGCCTAGTTCAAGATTAAAAGTACTCTCCAATTAGCCTCAACCCTCCTCCATCCACACCCCCACCATGCTCTCTGCTCTTCCACCAGGCCTACGATGTTCCTCAGTGAGACACTAAGGATGAGACTATGGACATGATAGATTCTAAAGAAGGAAAATAATTGATGATGACACCATTTATTTTATAGCACTTTATTTACGTGATATCTGTTTGCAAATTGAACCTCCAAGCAACCCTGTTTATGTCTATGTGTCTAACTTCTACAGATTAAAAAAAAAAAACAGCCACAGAAAAGTGACAGTCCTGAGCCTGGCCCTGAGGTCCCCTGCACTTGGACCAGCTCCAGTCACAAGGGAGGCAGCCGATTCATAGAACATCTGCTCTGCCGGGAGACTGAAGCAGGAATGAGCTGAGGCACAAGTCTCCCAAGGCAGCCCACGGCTGGTGCTTCCAGGACTCACAGCCGCCCTTCCGCCAGCCCTTCTCCAAGCTGCGGTGCTTTTCCGATTCAGTATCTCTTTTAAAACTTCCTACTCCTCTTTCCCGGCCTTGTCTCCCTCTCTTAACCCCTACAAAGGACTGAAACTGGCTGTCAGCTCTGGGGCTTGCCACAGTCATAGCAGCCTTTGTTAGCAAGTTAAGAATCTACAGGAATCCCTTCTTTGCTGTCTCTACATTCTGTACATGAGAGCAATCAAATGGATCGGCTGGAAACCCCTGGCTGTGAATGCATAAAAGAGCAAATGAATAGGCAAGTTCAAAGCAGATATTTCACTGAAATATCCTGCTGGTTCCGTTTTATTCTGCATTTAAGAAAGTAATACCCATGCCCAAACAGCCTCTTTCTCTCTAAAGTAGAGGGTTGATATCACACAGACTGTCTACACAGGGGAACCAATTCAAGGCAGAACTGAAAGTTCCAATTCAATCCAATCAGCCCATGTCATATGTCTGGGGCTAGTCCAACAGGGCTTAGAATGTGATTTGAAAGAGCCAATGTGAGTTGTCAGTGGCCCACACAGGCAGCCTTACTTGGATGAGAAGCGAGCATGACTTTTTCTTTTCTTGTGAGCCCTCCTGTGTGCCAGGCACTGTGTGAGACTTTTGATATACATTTCTTAATTCATTTTGCAACATACTCATGAGATAGATTTTGGTATTAGTAACCCCCCTTAGCAGACATTAGGTCATTTCTTTTAAGATAAAAAGCTAGTAAGTAGAAGATATAAATATTGTATGCAAATCCACAGCAAACAGAAATTTTAGGGTGAATCTATATTTAACTCACTTTTAATAACTGTGGGCCAGGCGTGGTGGCTCACGCCTGTAATCCTAGCACTCTTAGAGGCCGAGGCGGGAGGATCATTTGAGCTCAAGAGTTTGAGACCAGCCTGAGCAAGAGCGAGACCCCGTCTCTACCAAAAATAGAAAAAATTAGCCGAGCAGGTGGTGCATGCCTGTAGTCCCAGCTACTCAGGAGGCTGAGGCAGGAGGATCACTTGAGCCCAGGAGTTTGAAGTTGCTGTGAACTAGGCTGACGCCACGGCACTCTAGCCAGAGCAACAGAGTGAGATTCTGTCTCAAAAAAAAAAAAAAAAAGAACTGTGTATATCTAAGCCTGCCTTACTCAGGCCACAGAGCTGTTAAGGAAGAGAATAAGCTACTGAGACTGTCCTGGTCCTTCCCATATTCCTGGGGCAGCTGGGGAGATGCTGAAAGCAACCCAAATGCCAGTTTTAAGGGACCCTACATGGCAGGTGCAGGATGGGCCCAAGTTCCCTCTCCAGTTCTCTCAACTTAGTCCTCCAAAATGGGCCATGGGCCACAGAGGGCACGGTCCCAGCCTTAGTGACCAAGTAGTGAGGAGCATGACAAGGCTGGAAAAGCAAGGGCCCTCGCCTTTCGTCTTATCCCATCCCTAGTGAAGTCAAAGAACCAGAATCAAAGCTCAAAGATTTCTAAAACATGGAAATGAAAAGACATAAACATCATGATCTGACATTATTTTCCTTTCACAAACAATAAACTGGAAATTCCAACCACTTTGCAAGAAGTGTTCAACTCAGTTCTCCTTCGTCATTGAAAACTGCATTTCTGCCGCCTGGTTCTGCGTTTTCTCACCCACAGGAGGGCATCACCTCTATTTAGACCTACAGGTACAAGGTCTTGAGGGTCAGAAGGGTCAGAGTCATTGGCAAGTTCCAGAAAAAAGCAGACCAGGAGTTTTTAGCAAGACCTGCAGCCTGTGAGCTGTGAGCCTCCTGGGTGCTAACACCTCGTCACTTTCATTCTCTGGCTGCGCTCAGACTGTGCAGGCTCAGGGAATCTTTCCAGGACATTGTATGAGAGGGAAAGCTGTTACCCCTCCAAGATTTCCTAGTGACAGGAGGCAACTCCACTAGGATTCCTGATCAAGCTACCACGTCTGGTGAGAACTGTATTTTCCACGAAGATTGCTGGGCTTGTTTACATGTGTTTTATTCAGAGCTGCAGTAATCTGTTCGCAAGAGACAGAAATCCTGGTAAATCAATCCTTAAAACTTGTTGACATTTGTCCACTTGGCAGATCATAAAAGCCCCTTGAAAATCGCAGGAGTAAATGTGTAAACCGCTTACCAAATTATATGATGTAAACGCCAAGAAAAGGCGTTCTGCAGGATAAGATCACTGAATTGTAACTGTCTTCCGAATGTAACTTTATTTGGATCTTGAGTTATATGTGAGGTGTTGCCAAGATCAACTGAAAGAGAGACAAAGACATATGAATTCGACCCCCAAATTGGCTTTTATGCTCTCCGTCTTCAAAAGGACTATAGATTCTTTATAAGATGTAGTTTTGCATAAACAATCTTTGCTAACAAGAGTTTTGCCCCAAATATCAGTTAAATTTTAACTGGTTCCCCATAAACATTATGTGAGTGCCAGGAATGGTCTTGAAAAAAAAATAGAACTAGCAAAAACTTACGGCATAAACACACAGATACAGTACACACTGCCACGGCAATCAGATCGCAAGGGGCTGAGAGTTGAAGATCAGCAGCACCACTTTCCCAAGATTATCTCCTGAGAGATTTCTCAGAAGACTTAAGGGAAGTGTAATAGAATAATCATGCATGAAGCGGTTGTAAGTGCTCAGTCCTTATAACAGTGCAGGTAAATCTGCAACTGAAGCTAATCTGCCTGAATTAAGGTTTATCCCAGCCTCTGTGAGAAGTCAGGTCCAAAGTTTAAAGCCCTCTTTATATATCACAGTAATCTTCATAAATTCAATTTTAAATCTTTTGCCTCAGTTGCATGACAATTGTTTATATCCAAATCTTCTATAGGGACCTCACATTAGTTTCCTTACATCTCTCTCGTTGTACACATTGTACTAGACATTGAACTAGAAGTGAGAAACGGGCTCAAAGAGGAAAGTGAGGGGAAGGTAGGGAAGGGGAGGGGAGAGTGATGGAAATGAATGCCACTGTGTATACTTAGGCACGGAATTCCGTTAATATTCACGTGTGTCTTGCATCGACAGTAAAGCTAATGGCAGGGAATAGCTCCTGGTCTCCCAAGGTGATCAGAAGCCCTTCCCATGTGGAGAGCTCTTGTGGACAGGAGGAGTGTAATGTCTTCCTGCTAGAGGAGCCTGGGCAGAGCTTCTGGTACAATCCAGTGATCCTTCCCTGACTGGGGTAATAGTCGTAAACATACTTCCTGGCATCCTGGAGGGGTTTGCTAAGGGTTTGTAAGACCTGTGGCTCTGTTCTTCTACAACCTGCTGGCTTCAGGCACATTTCACAACACCACAGCATCTTACATTGATAAGGGACCTACAGGGAACCAGTTCAATACCGTGTTGAATGCATACAGCCCTTCCCTAAATGTCTTCACTCAAGTCCTCTGCGCTATGGAGATGGGAAACACCCTGTGCCCAAGGCAGCCCTTTTTGTCTTTGGACAGCTCGGACTCTCTTAAACCTATTTTTTTCTAAAATAACCATTGTATTCTCTACTCATTGGCATTAGTTCTATTCCCTCAAGACGTCAAAGAACAAATGCAATTCCTCTTCTAGTTGAAATATGAAGCAGCAGTCAGGGCTCTGCAACCAGCAATCATATGTCACTTTGGTAGACTTTTCTTCTCCACTCCTCTCAGTTAAAAAGAAGCAGGGACAGTCTAGGAAGCACACAGCTTCCCTTACTTGGGCATCTAGGTTTGGGGACTCTGTGACATGCTTTGGTAGTGTCATACCCTATGGGTCTTTATGGAGAACATTTCTTTGCAAGTTTCTAATCTGTCAATTGTGCTACCTTTACTGATGGAAGAGGTTTTTAATTTGTTCTAAATGATGTGTTCCACTTATTCTTCAAGGAATTGATTTTCTAGGGCAAAATCTGGATGAGTAAACAGGCAGGTCTAGTGCATCATAGTTAGGACCACAAGAGCTCATAGACAAGGCTCCAATCCAGTCATGAGCAGTCCTAGAAGAAGGGATGTCTGAGAGGAGAACTAAGCAGTAGGCAAGCAAAGAGAGCAATAACAGAATGCCTCCCAAGCAGAAAGAATAGCTTTTACGAAGGGCCAGAGATGGGAGAAAGTGTGATATATTATAGAAACTGCATAGACCATAAGGCTGGTAACAAAAAGTGTTTATCGATACCCTACAACTATATCTCTGCATATAAGACAAGTGTATGATATTGTGGTCTATACAAAAGATTGTATGTATTAAATCAGTGCTTGTGTTTAAGTTATACTTGAATATTAAGGACTAAAATAAAATTCACTCATTCAGAGATCTAATCACTAAAATACAAAGAAGAAGAAAATGTTCTTGACTTTGTGGAACTCACAATCCAGCAGAGGTAGTCTTTTTAAAATTTGCATGCTGTCAGATGCAATATCGTCCAATAATAACACTGGTTATTTAGTTTTCTGAAAACATTTAAAATTGTTTTGAGAAATTTGGTTAAGTAGATAGTCCTCTGAGACAGAAACCCAAAATAGAAGTCTCCGATAGAGGTCTGCAATGTTTTCTCTCCTCTTAATAAAAAATAGTAATTCCTATATTTGAATGTTAATTAAAAAATCAGAATGCATTTTAATCAGCAATTAGTTCAATAACTGTAGAGACCTTTGAGTCTCTACGGAACTAAAAAGATAAAAGAGTGGAACAGGGTTGTAGGGAAGGCTGATATGAGTAGAATGGAAATGGCAAGGAATGGGCTGTAGGAAGAAGCTACCTGTGAGAAAATTCTGAAAAGGAAGGAAACCATCACTGGCAGTTAAATATTTACCAAGAAGAAAGGACTAGTGGATTAAAATAAGGAAGTAAATTTGATTCTGGATTCTACTTAAACTGCTGCCTGCTTCCCATTCAAAGAATGTTTTCTTGAGAGCCTCTTAATTGAAACCAAAGTTTCTCAACCTTAGCACTATTGACATTTTGGGCTGGATAATTCTTTGTTTTGGCGATGGAGGGGTGGCCGTCCTCCACACTGCGGGATATTCAACAGTATCTTTGGCCTCTGTCCACTAGATGCCAGTTTCAAAAAAACAAAAATGCTCCAAACACTGCATAATGTCCCTTGGGGGGCAAAATTGACCCACTTGAGAACCACTGATTTAAACTAACAGAGATGAGGAGGCAGAACACAGTCAAAAAGAATTTCATGACATGTTGGAAAGGATTCTTATTGCAAAAATTATTGTAACTTCACAATTGTAATTTATAAACGTTCTCCAGAATTTTTAACCTGAATAATCTATGGATCTGTTTGACACACACGCAAACACACGCGAGCGCATGCACACACACATGCATAGATTTTTCCTAGCCACCTTTATGTTATGTTAGTACTAAAAAATAAGTTGTGCACTCTGTAATGTGAGAATTAAATGGATTTCCAAATCAGCTTCCTGGGGTTTCAGAATAATTTCATGTTACCGTATCAGTGCTGGAAAAAAAATTTATCTCATCAAAACTATTCCAGAAGCACCTCATTTTGATAGGAAAGTACTTTGTGATGATTACCTAATAGGCAGCATTTGTTGAAACGCTTTTAATAGACCTTTTTTTATCACATGCAAAAGAATTTCAATGCTAGTTCAGTCTCCTGTTTCATTCTGTCATGAATCAATTTGTAGAGACATTTAGAAGTCAATAATCCACTGCAGCTTTGATGACAGGTGATTAATTTCTACATTTTAGAGACATAATAAGATTTAGCAATAAAAAGGCCTTGAAGTAACCTACCGAACAGCTTTAATCTCAGTCTTGGGACTGTTGCTAAATATGAATGCTTGTACACAAATGTGAATGATTTAAGTTAGTAGGTTTTATTGCAGACTCCTTGTGTTTTCATATTAATCTTGCTTTACAATCAGGCTATCCATACAATCAATTTATGTTGGATATTTTTTCCAACACAATGCTTGAAGGGAGGAGGGGGCTAACAAATTATTTACACACATAGGGTTTGTTCTACAAAAGAAGTCATTTTACATGCTTATTGCTGAGGGGATGACTGATTTTATTGGTGTAGCGAGGAAAGAGAAAAAAGAAGTGAAGGTGGCCTTCAAAAGATTCAGACAGGGGCTAGGTTTGGGAAATGGATGGTGAACAATAGCTAACACTTTCTTCCAAATAATCAGTGGCTCCCTTGTTCATAATGTCATTCTTTCCCTCTCTCTCATTCTTAAAATTAACAGAGGCCTCAAAATAATCCGTAATTCTTATCCGACAATTTCTGTAAATTTAAGAGCTTAAGGGGAAAAAAAAAAAGCGAAGTTCATCTAACCTAAAAAGAAGGGTTTGTCTTCTACTGCCACTGAGGGATGGAAAAAAGACCCAAATAGAAAAGTTTGTTTAAAAATAAATATATAAGTAAAAACAGATCCATTTGATGTTGTACATAATTTATCATTCCTGACCAACAAATGGTACGTTCTTAGAAAACACCGAGTATTCCGAAGGCAGATGTTCCAGGTTCTGCCGCCTTGTGCCTGTGCTTGTTAAATCTTGATAGCTTGAGGTTTTGCTTTGTTCTGACATGTTTTTGATGTACGTGGAGGATCACTGCTGAAAGTCTTTGTGGAAGACATTTTTTTTCTTTTAGAAGAAAATGACTAAAGAAGGGATGGCTGCTTGACACACGTACAAAAAAAGAGAAGACAGCATGCTTCTGGGGAAGATCCAAGAACAGGACATGGAGGCAAAAATAAAAGACTTCTCCGGAGACCACCCAACACAACAAAAATCAGACTCACTTCCCATCACGGCACCTTTTCCCTTCCCCAACCGCCACAGTCAAGATTTCACTGTCCTCATTATTCTCCTTGTTTTAAGGATTAGACATCTGTTATTATCTTTAATTCTTTTCTCTCTTTTTTAAAATTCAAATTGAGCATATCTCCTATTAAAGTGTTTCTTAAAACAGCTCCTTCTTTATTCTCTGAGTTAGGGCACCAAACTGGGTTATCGACTAAATATCTCAGCAGCTCACAAGTAGGCCTTGCTGCCTCCAGGCTAACCCTGGCCACCCTCCTAACCACTCAGTGCTGTTGCCAGACTAACCTTCCCACAGGGCTCCTCGCCTGTCTGTTTGCTCTTTGTGTTAGTTCACACATTCAAGGAGCGAGTCCGAGCAATTAACACACGCTGGGCACTGTGGTAGGGACTGGGAATTTGGAGATGAAGACGTGGTGTCTTCATTTAAACAACTCGAGATCTATCCAGAGAGACAGACACATAAGTAACTAGCAAAGAGGTATTAAGTGTTATAACAGACCTGTGAGTATCTATTCACAAAGTGCAGTAGGTACCCAGCCAAAGTTGTTTCTGATACTTCCTAAGGAGAAGACATCAGGGCTAAAACCTGCCAAATCTTTCCGACAGAGTGAACAATACAGAGTAATTCTTAAAATCTACAGATAGATGGAGGAATGGATGGATAGATAGATGGGCAGACTCTCTTCCTGATTCTCTCTCTCTCTCCCTCCCACTTTATTCCTTCTCTTCTCTTACAAATTTCTTGAAAGACTACTTTATGTTGGCTGCCTTTCTGCTTACTCCTCAGCCTACCACCCCGCTGCCATTCTTTCTCCCACTCAGAAGGTAAGTGATCTCCTAGATGCCAGTCAAAAGTATCCTTTTCAATCCCTATCTTACTGGACTACTTTTGCATTTAAAGCTTTTGAGTATGCCCTCATTTTTAAAACTGTACTTTCTTGGCTTTGACATATGCTCACATTCTCTTGTATACCTCTTCCTATCTGTCGAGCTCCTTTATGGGTTCTACTTTTTTTTTTATCTACCTTTAAAGGTCGAGCTCCTGAAGGATCTCTTCTCATTGTGCACCCCTTCGTTTGGTGAGGGGGCATCATTCTCATGGTTATAGACAGTGCTCATCACCACTCCCCAGCAGTCTCTAGCCAGACTCCCTCCTGAAATCAGAACCGTTATACACAACTACCTACAGAACAGCTCACGGTGTTATATCAATCTATGGAACATCTGTCAATGGGCCACAGTATATTGTTTTTAAAGGGAAGGGAGGGAAGACACAAATTTTAAAAAAGTGGTGATCGTGCTGCATCTAAATAATCACATCCATCAGTCAGAGATGTGGTCTGTAAAGCAAGGAACACACTCAGGAGCCACACGAGATGTTCCAATTAGGGTGAAAGGCGATAGGGTGAAAGTACGCTAGTACACAAATCTAATAAATAAGTATTTACAAACTTTATATAATACAGGCATAAATAATAATTTTATTGACTGGAATACAAGACCAAAAAGGTTTGGAGACCACTGAAATAAAGTACAGTTCCCATAAAGGCAAGGCTGTGGGTTCAGTCCTGGGGTGGGGGGCTAGTGGGGGGGGGTGTACAGTTCAAGTCTTTCACTCTGTAAATGACAAGATCTTCTTTGCCACTGTTTTTTTTTCTGCTCATGAATTTTAAAAATTTCAAATTCAAACCCAAAATATGACTATTATCCTACCTGCACAAAATTTTATTTTTCATTTCAGGATCCCTTTGATTTCAAAAACTATGTTTTAGAGATACCTTCAAAATTGACAATCCCAAGAGTATTTGGTCCCAACACAGAATGTTTAGGATACTTCTCTACTTTCTTTCACTGGTCTTGCAGCGCTTCTCATTGGCCAAATAGAGAGCTTTAAAGACACACACACATTAATCTCCCTTTTATTTAAATAATAATATCTAGCATTTATAAATGTTTTCTATGACAGGTTCTAAGTGCTCTATGTGCATTTACTTATCTGAGCTTCAGAAAAACCTGATGAGGTAGACATAAGTTAGAATTTACACAGAATCTGACTAAAATATAATTTTGACTGTTGCTATAACAGATGAAAGGATCAGAACAGATATAAGTATGATAGAATTATAAATTATCAAGAACAGTAAAGACAGAAAATTCTCAATTTGATAGATACTGACATAAAAATTGCTTATTCCAATTTCTTGCTTTTATTCTTCAAATATTTGCTTTTGTAAGTTTAACATGTGTAGATGTAACATAGTTAAGAGGAAAGCAAAATTATTTAAAAATGTAACTAGCCTTATTATCCATCCTTTTGTAATTTTTCCTGATTTTAGGTACCAAAAACATATACTAAAGATGGAAACACCACTGAGACAAAAGGATAACTGTTTGCTGTATTAACTTCAAAGAGCTATTGCAGCACAGGAACATCTGTAATAAAACAACAGATGCCTGTTTTTCCACCAATGTCAAATCATCATGAAATACTGAAGAGAAGGGAGGAATCAAATCTTGCAGTCCTCGAAATCTGATATGAAGTCTATAACCAACCCTGTGCAGGACAGCTAGCTTTTACAAGAGGACAAACACATTGTAAGGGAATGAATCAAAGCAAAGGATTAGATAATTGAGGAGGTGACAGCACATCAGATCGCGGGTGGCAGAGTGAGGTATGGAACAGGAGTTGCCTGCCCAGTAACACACAAGAAGAGTTATGACATTTATGCATTTTCATTTCTACAGGTGGGAACCTCAAATCATCCCATGGGCTAGCCTCTGAGTATCTCTAATCCAAGCCTGCCAAGGATCAGTTGATATACTTCTGTATCGTCAGAGATGGGCCCAACATATTTTCAACAATATTTCTTTGGTCCTGCAAGACACATTTTAAGTCTAAATAACCTGTAAATTCAAACCTTATTTTCTGTGTTTAAGATATATGCCCTTACAGGCTCTATTGTACACAACCATAGATTCAGAAAACATTTTTTGACCACCTACTCTGTGCCAAGCTGTGCAAGCAAGACCATTCTCCTGTGATTTCCCCTTTAATCCTAACAGCCATGTTCTGCTATATGCACTACATTGTCTTCTTTTAGAAGGTGAGAAATTAAGAATCAGAGACATCAGATGACTTGACCAAGATAATATATTTTAGAAGAATGTATTTTTCCTCCCTAATGTTGTAGGTCTGATGGCAGCTGCACCATCAAAGGACTGCAGGACTAGAACGTGCCTACCTTTCACATGAGCTCAGCTCAGAGCCCTAGAGCACATACTTTCTTTCTTTCTTTTTTTTTAAGACAGAGTCCCACTCTGTTGCCCAGATTAGAGTGCTTTGGTGTCAGCCTAGCTCACAGCAACCTCAAGCTCCTGGGCTCAAGCGATCCTCCTGCCTCAGCCTCCCAAGTAGCTGGGACTACAGGCATGTGCCACCATGCCCAGCTAATTTCTTCTATATATTTTTAGCTGGCCAATTAATTTCTTTCTATTTTTAGTAGAGACAGGGTCTCACTCTTGCTCAAGCTGGTTTCGAACTCCTGACCTTGAGCAATCCTCCCGCCTCAGCTCCCAGAGTGCTAGGATTACAGGCGTGAGCCACCGTGCCCGGCCTAGAGCACGTACTTTCTCTCCTCACTCCCAGGGCTCTGAGTAAGGATCTCACACCCAGGAAGTTCTCAGCCAACTGTGCTAGGTTTTGGCAACATATTTTTTTTTCCATTGTATTTTAGACAACGGATTTGTCATTTTTAAAGACAACATGAAACGTTACAATTTTTCAATTTTTTAAGTTTTTGTTTTCTTAGTCTTTAACAAATGAAATAACAGCATATGGTTGAAAGGCCTAAGAATATGCCAGCACCTCAACAAAGGACAATTAACCCTTAAAAGTAAAAAATGTTGGCCTCTCCCAACAGATCTCCATTCCAATTTTAAGTTATCTTCTTGACCTTAAAGACAACGCTCTGTGGGATTGAGACACCTACAACCACTGCTCTGTATAAGAAGTTGGCTGGAGTTAGGCTAGTACCTTCTTAGTCCTTAGGATAAATTTGGCCATATCTATGTTAGGAAAACACTTTTTTTCAATAGAAAAGATTTTAGAAATATTTTCAGCAACCCTGGAGCATGGCTAGGATTCCAAGATTCCTGTTAGGGGAAAAAAGCACTATAATAATAATACGATAAGACAATAATAAGTACTATTTTTACACCATGTTCTGGATGTCAGTGGGTGATAATATTGGATAGACCCATGGTGCACTGAAAATGGACCAGTTTTGAAGCCAGACAGTCAATAAGTAACTTGTTTGCTGCTGTTTTCCCAGAAACTACTATAATATCTAACACACAGTAAGCCCTCAATACATATTTGATAAATGAATAAATAAATGAACAAATGAATGAATCTGTTTTAATGTCTTCGTTTTACATATAAGATGCATGGAAGCAATGGAATTTATCCTGGATTATTAGCAAACGGAAACTGAAACTCAGAATCTCTAGATTTTCTCCTATGTCACATTGGGACTTGGTTTGTTTTTAGTTTGTTTGTTTGCTTGTTTTGTTTTTGATGTTTAGAAAATGTAAGCTTCTATTGACTTACCTTAAAATGTCATAGCACAGAGCTTTCCAAATGTGCCTAATTACAGGCATCAGCTGGTGTATTATTAAAAATAAAGGTTCCCAGACCTCTGCCCAGAGATTCTGATTCTGTGTCTCTCACTAGGCAAGTCTGGGAAACATTGGCCCCGCCAGGTCTCCGGAGAAGAGAGGACTCTCCCTTTTCTCCCCACCAGCACACCCAGCTCAAACCAGAGAAGAGAGGGCGAGGAGACACTCTGATGTGCTCAGCTGGATGCAGGATACAGTATGCTTTGTTTATTGCTAGTAAGTCAAAGGACACTGAGGAGAGCAGTGAGAGAGGTGATCTGGAGGGCAGAAAGCACCTGGGACATCCAGCACTCACCTTTGATTCATTAATTAAATTTGTAGAAAGGCAGCTGCCCAAGAGGTCCTGCAGCTGCACATTCTTCACTCCACCTTTTTATGAGAAAGAAACAAATGCCCTAAGGGCAGACTGAAGTAGGATTTTTCTGTTTCCAGAAACTAAGTTTCAGCACCACTGATCGGTATCCAGCCATTTCTGTGTTCCATATCACTTACATGGGCATTGCGCCCCATCTACCATTGTTCAGAAAGGGTTCAAATACAAATATATTTATTTGTCGAATGAATAGAGAGTTCTCTCTTCAACCATTAGCTCTAGTGTATGAGAATTTATTTTGATAGCCCTTTTCTGGAATCAATATTTCTGTTCTGAAATATGTACACTAAAAACTGCATTGTTATAGATATTATTATAGAAGAGAAAACAGAGGAAGAACCAATGACAGAAGAGGAAGAAATACAGGATTTTGCAAGCACACATGTTAAACGCTAAAAAAAAACATGATGAGAAAAGGTAAACTCAGGCATTATGATTACAATTTAGTCTCTGTATCCATGAAGAAGGAGGTAGCTGTAAAGCTAATAGATGTGCGTAAGAGGAATTCATATTTTTTGGTTTTCAGTTGTCATGAACTAAACTAATGTAATCCTGGATTGCAAATTCCATAAACACTGTATAATTGCTGAATGCAAGTTTCACAAGGTCAAAGTCAGTGTCAGCCTGGCATATGATGGACACAATAAATATTGGAAGGATGGATGCATGGGTGGGTGATCTCAGACATGTGAAGGATAGGCAAAGACTTACCTACAAATATTGTGAGCTCTTTTCATCTCTTCAAGCCAAATTTTTAAGTCTCTGAAACCCTGGTGAGATACAGAAGGTGGGACCTACTAGATGGAAGTCAGTATTTCTCTCTATAAAATCAGCAAGGCATTAAATCACGTAAGACCAATGTATTGGTTTACTAGGGCTGCTGTAGCAAAGTGCCACAAGCAAAGGAACAACAGAAATTTATTGTCTCACAGTTCTAGAGACTAGAAGTCCGAGAGAGATCAGCTGTCAACAGTGTTAGTTCCTTCTTAGGGCTGTGAGGAAAACTCTGTTTCACGCCCCTTTCCTCTTCAGCTGGTTCGCTTGCAATCTTTGGCATTCCTTGGCTTATAGACCCATCACCCAATCTCTGCCTTGATGTTCATAGGGCACTCTCCCTCTGTGTGTGTGTGTGTGTGTGTGTGTGTGTGTGTGTGTGTGTGTTTCCACTTTTCCCTCTTTTTTATAAGGACATCAGTCATAGTGGATCCTAAAAGACCTCATTTTAGCTCTGTAAAGATCCTATCTGAAGTTCTGGGGGTTAGAACTTCAACATATGAAGCGGGGAAGATGGCGACATAATTCAACCCATAACAACCAGCTACTAAAATGCATATTATCTGCAATAAAATAAAACAAAATTATGGTTTAAGCTTTTCCCTAAAGGGAGAGGATATTCCAGTAACAAACGGATAATGAACAAAAACTAGTACAAATTATCCATTGTTACTTAACCATTTCTAAAATGTCATTCATATTCTCTTAATTTAATTGCTGTCTACTAGCTTAGTGAGTGTATTCATTAAGAATTTAACCACACAGTTCTGGTGTAAAAACATTTATAAGAGCCTGAGTAGCTTTACTTCCAATATCCCTTCCCTCTCATCTTCTTTTACACTTAACAACTAAATTCTTCTAACACAGTGTTTTTAAAGAAGCTAGGCACCGTGGTTGGAAAATAAATATCACATATAGTATTGCATATGTTTTGAAAAGATGTTAACCTGAAATGAATTTAAAATTCTGACCCTTGAAAAGACAATGTTCTCAGAAAATTTACTTACCCAAATAGTTCATTTCCTGGCAATCATTTACAACTAAGATTGTGCTATTTATGAAAGTGCTTTAACTGGATATATACAAATGATAAAGTTCAGCTCATTTTATGTGAGAACAAATATCTTTATGAAGAAGGAAAAGAAAAACACTAAAGCAATGTCCAACAAAAACTTTTAAAAGCTTAGATGAACTGTATAAGTCACATCCATTGGGAGGCTGATAAACATCAAGAGGAAAAGATCAAATTCACTGTTATGGTCACAATCATGGTATTTGGCATTTTTGCTCTAAGAAAGAGGCATCAAACATATCCTGTGTGTACACTAGACTTGAAAAAGATAAAATCAAGAAGACTAAATGTAAAGTCCTACATTCAGAAAGTTCAGGGAAAATATAGTTACAATTACACAGGCAAAGATTCAAAATGAGAAGCTAGGCTGTAAGCATGGAGAAACTCTGAAAGTCACAATTTATTTCACTGCCCAACAATTATAATTTATCCTGAGGAGGAAGGGAAAAAAATTAAATCAACAAGACTTTGACATAAAAGTCAAGGATCCATGTCTACTTAAACTAATAAGCAGAGTTCAATAGATGGCCAGATAAAGGAGTATACTAAAGACAGCATATTTACCAAGTATCAGCAGTATTCAATTAGAAATATATAATATTTATTTATTTATTTAGTTTGAGACAGAGTCTCATTCTGTTGCCCAGGCTAGAGTGCCATGGCGTCAGCCTAGTTCACAGTAATCTCAGCAACCTCAAACTCCTGGGTTCAAGCAATCCTCCTGCCTCAGGTCTATTGCAAAATGGCAAAAAATAAAATATACAAAGTTTTTATATCCTTTAAAACCAGAATTTTAAAAACTGCTTACCTAATACATTTACCTTGACATCATAGATTACCTTTACTACTACCCTTTCCGTGATATATTTGACCTCTATTCATAGAAAATGAAACGCAGCTGTAAGGATTGATTTTTTTAGATCTCTTTATTCAAAGGAAAAGAGGACCCAAAATCAAATTTTGGTATGTCTAATATTTATGCTTGCTAAGACAGGCTAGCAAGTGTCAACGTTGGGTGTGTATTAGCATTATGGAAGATCAGCGGGTATTGGGTGAAAAGGCCATCAGTACGACGGGCCCTTAGAACAATAAACATAACTTCAGAGAAGCATAGTTTTGAAAGTATACACAGCCCTCACTTAGATTGTAGTTATTTTTGACAGTGTTCCTTAAGCTAATTTCTCTAAATGTGTAAAACTGATTATTTTTCAACACCAGATTCTAGACAATTTTCTTCCTAGTCACAAATCAAAGTAAATGGCCACTATGGTAGAAAGAAAAATGGATGGAAACCAAGAGCCCTGGATTCTTGTTCCAGGCAACATGGTAGGGTGCTTATCGGCAAAGACTTAACCAGCTGCTTCCTTCTAATTCTGGCTTTACCATTTGGTAGCCATGTGACAGTGGCCCTATTGCTCAACTTCGTTATGGCTCAGTTTTCTCATCTGTTAAATAGGGATGGTAATAGTTGCACCTACCTCATACAGAGTTATTATTAAGATTAAATTAATCATAAAATAGATAGAACATTTGACACAAAGTGTTTGGTAAGTGTCTCTCAATAAAGAAAGTTATGTGAATTCCTAGATTACATTCTATATAATACAAAGTGATCCCACAACCTCTAACCCGGACTGATTTTAAATCCTGGTGAGTCAAACGTTCAACCTTTTTTGTGAATAGCTAGACGAATTTTGCTTCCAACATATGTGGATGTCAAGTCACTTCTTTGGGGAATAAGTAGAGGAAAATTGTGGAATATGATGACAAAAGAGAGGGAAAGCAGAAGGAAAAATAAGAGTAGAGTTGCTGGAAATTAAATAGTGAGAGACTGGATTGTGGTATTGTGGTGGTTTGAAGTTTGAATTTTGGAGGCAGTTTGACCTTGGTCAAATCCAGCTTCTTCTTAACCTGTGTGACCACTGAAATATTCCTTAGTATCTCTGAGCCTCATAATCTCTATCTCTATTATGGTATAATAGCAATCCCTACTTCACAAGTTGTCAGTGATGAGATTTTGCATTTTCCAAGCATAAGGCTTGGCACATAGTAAGAATGTAATAACTAGGCTGGGTACAGTGGCTCATGCCTGTAATCCCAGCACTTCGGGAGATCAAGGCAGGAGGATCACTTGAGATGAGGAGTTCAAGACCAGCCTGAGCAATATAGCAAGACCCCCATCTCTACAAAAAAATAGAAAAATTAGCCAGGCATGGTGGTACACACTTGTAGTCCCAGCTACTCAGGAGGCCGAGGCAGGAGGATCACTTGAGGCCAGAAGTTTGAATTTGCATTGAGCTATGATGATGCCACTATACTCTAACCCCAGGCAACAGAGTGAGACCCTGTCTTAAAATTTAAAAAATGAATGTAATAACTAGTGTTCTGGTGGTGATAAAAATAATGAGATCATGATGTCTATATGGAAATTTAGCACTTATATAACTAACTCCCTTATCAATTCACAATATCATTGTAAATATAAAATTTACAGTAAATGTGAGATGTACAAAAGTAGACCTACCATTCAATCTAGCAATCCCACTACTAGATATTTACCCAAAACAAAAAGAAGTCATTTTATCAAAAAGACACCTGCACTTGAATGTTTCTTGCAACACAATTCACAATTGCAAAGATGTGGTATCAACCCAAGTGTCCATCAATTCATTAGTGGATTAACAAAATGTGGTATATGTATACCATGGAATACTACTCAGCCATAAAAAGGATGAATTAATGCCTTTTGCAACGAACTGGATGGAACTGGAAACCATTCTCTTAAGTGAAGTATCAAAAGAATGGAAAAACAAACACCACATGTACTCACTATTAAATTGGAACTAACCGATGAGCACACACGTGTACAGAGGAAGTAAAGCTCAGTGGAAATCAAGCAGGAGTGAAGGGGGAGGAAGGAATGGTCAAAACCTTACCTAACAGGTACAATGAACACTATCTGGGTGATGGGCACACTTACAGCCCTGACTCAAGCATTACAAGAGTAATCCATGTAAGCAAAAACATTTGTATCCTTGCAATATTTTAAAATAACAAATAAATAATTTTTAAAATGTGAGATGTGAGGCTTAGTTCCAACTTAATTTCTTATTTTAGTTGTCAAGTTGACCATACTTAAAATTATATAAATATATGAAAGTAGAAAAATAATACCCCATGACAACTTATCTCTTTCATTTTAAAATGTTTTATTTAAATACTCACAATTTTTAAGTTTTCAAATGGAATTTTAAAAATAATGAAGTATTAGGTGATTTCATTTTAAGTTAAAGAGCAAGAGTGTTATTAATAACTCAAGGACATGTGATTCCACAGCAATGGAAGTCTAGTGTAAGTTATCCTGTCCTTCAGATGTGAAGATGTTTCTGCTGGTATCATTATTATTAATACTGTGACTTGTGCAGCCTAAATAAATAGAATTATTAACAATTTTGCAGGCCAAATAGATTTTAGTAGAAAAAATAGATTTTTAAACTATTTTCAAGGCCACCCGTAAACACTATATTAAATCCATTAGAATGTCTTTAGGAGAAAAAAATCATGCTAAGGGCTAATTTTATGTATTTATTTTTAATGCCCATGAAAATTCTAATGTTGTTTCCTATTTGTATTTTACTGCATTAGTGCTTTGGTAAAATATGTTAAATGTTATTCAAAAATTAAATAATGTACAAAAGAAGAAAAAAATCATCTAAAAACCATAAACTGAGAAATAATTTATTAATACTTTGGAAAATAATCCTGTTAGATTTCTCCTCAAACACATATACACATATGAATTGTGTACATATGGTTTTACATTAATTATACATGCCAAATGGTATTCCTTAACATGTTTTTCTCTCAAAAATATCTTGGGGGTCCTCATTTTTATCACAATATATGTGGATCTATATCATCATTTTCTTTGCAATATTGTATACATTAATACATATTAGCAAAATTTACTTAGTCCATCATTGATGAGCATTTAAAACATTCTTATGTAATCATCTTGTAGAACATAATTATCTTCTCCCCCTGGCAATCCTTCTAGCCCATTAAAAAATACTTAAAGAAAAAAGTATGTTTAAGGAATAAAATATCCCATTAATGGCAGCAATTTAAACATTTAATATGTTATGTACTAATATATTTAAAATATATTTTTAATCTCAAAACATATAAGTAAGAAAATGTATAGATAAGAAAACTATAAAACTCCACTAAAGGACAAAAATAATGGGGGATGGGGGTAGATCCACATCTGAGAGATGTGGTGAGCACTGTGGAGGGAAGGGGCATGCTTGAAATGTAGTTGGGGATGGGAATTAAGGGTCTCAATAGGGGGAAGGAATTCCTCTAAAACTGATTTATGTGCATAGCTATACAACTTGGTAAATTTACTAATAACCATTTAATTGTACACTTAAAATGGAGTAAAGGCATGATATGTAAATTATACTTCAATAAAGAAAAAAAGGAAAAAATAAGACTTGATCATATAGGAAAGTAACCCTTGTCTTAGATATGAAGATTCCATGTTGTAATAAAGTTAGTTCTCTCTAAATCAATCCATCAATTTAGTACAATGTCATTTAAGATCCCAGAGGATTTTTCAATGATTCTAAATGTTATCTAAATAAGTATGCAAGAATATTAAGAACATTCAAGATAGTTTTTTTAACAAAAAGGAGGAAAAAGAGGAAGGGAAGTAGGAAGAGGACAGGTGGACAGGAGGAGAGAGGGGAAAAGAAAGAGGAAAAGAATAAGAACAAGGAGGATGAGAAGGAAAAAGCATTGTAAGATATTGGAATGTATTACACAGTTATTATGATGAAAGCAATGCGGTAATGGCATAGGATTATATAATGAAATCCAAGAAACAGAATACACATTCCGCAAAGTACATAAGTGATTTGCCATATGATAGCGATGTCATTTCAAATCAGATCTTAACTATTCAATAAATGAATTTGCATTAAGGCAAATGTCATTGTTTAAAAAAATAAAATAAAGATACTGACCTCAGACCATACACTATAAAAAATTCAGATAAATCAAATATTTGAATTTCTATAATAAACTTACAAGCTATTAAAAGAAAACTATGATGAGCTATAATATAATTTTAAAATATGACACATTTTTGAAACATGTCACAATAAATGGAAATCATAAGGGGAGAGATGTTTCTGTTTGATCACGTAAAATTCGAATCTTCTGTATTTTTGTAAGAAATAGCATACATATGTTGAAAGACCAACCACCAGCTGATACCATTTCTATAGCATTCCTTCATTTGAAAGAAAGCTTTTACTTAATACCATTGCCAAGTAGTCATTTTATAGAGCCTCAGAATTCTCAATACAGGATGGATCCTCGGCCTCCCATCAACTATTGGATATTGATATTTAAAGAAAAGAAAAAAGAAAAAAACTGCTCGGTGTCCTCAATTCTTCCAAATAAGCAGTCATCTGTCACCTACTGATAATGAGATAATGAATTTTTGTTTTAACAAGTATATAATAACGTAAACCTATTCAATTACAAGGTTTTCAGGTATAGTCTTATTTTACCATGTCAGTAAACCTGACGTTTGTTGCTGACATTTTTTTAAAGGTATCTCTTTAGTCTCTGAAGAAATACTGAGAAGGGGTTTCTGCTCTACCCAAGATAAGCTCCCTTAAAGGTACAAAGTTTCACGTTGTCACTAACCAATACAAAATTTCAGAACAAAACACTTCCTGGATGGTCTCAACAGTAGAGTAGGATACATAATAGAGAATAGAATACAGTAACAAAATAGTTTAGCGTAAAGTAATTTCTTTGTAAATTTTCCCTCTTCCTGCCAGAAAGACAGCATTATCAATAACTTAGACAGATGAATATCTATCCTCTATATTTTGAAGATTAAATTAGTTAATATATATAAATCACTTAAAACAGTGTCAACACACTGTAAGTGTTCAGTAAATGTGAGTTGTTAATATTATTAGTAGTGATTATTATTTAGTCCAAATTAAGGCAGGAGCACCTTAGAGACAGAAAATGATTACCTATCTCCGATTAAATAAACGGTACACATGTATCTATCTGATATTAGCAATGAAGTGAGGAAACATATAACAGCCCTAAGCTGCAGGTGCCAGGTGATGATTAATGGTGTCTCACTAGTAATGTCATGGCACTGTGCAAAGGAGTTGGGGTGGGGGGCAGGTGAGGAGGCAGTCCACTGGTGTTCTTACAAAAGTATGTTTAAATTGTTCCTCTCACACCATAGGACATTGCTAGTCATGACAGAGGGAGAACACACACAAAAAAAGGACACTCGGTTTTAGAATCAGCGGGGCCACATCACACCAACAAGCCAGCAACTGATGAAGCAGGCAGCTAGAAAGGGCAACCAAGAGAGATGCTCTTCAGAAGGAGTTTATGCAAGTGAAACAGGGGTTAGTGGCCCATGGCAGATGGTGTGAGACAAGAGCCATATTAGGCTTTCTGAAGAGACCCCAGGCTAGACAAAAACAGAGACTAACCCCCTTGCCATGTCAATAAAGGATTAAAGTCCTCAGCTGTTCTTTAGATTAGAGGGGCTGGAAGTTGATATTAGAATGTACCGTATTTCCTTTAGCGTATGTTGCATATTCAGTAAAACACGATGTTTTTCAGAATATGGTTTCAGGCAGTCTCAACAAATCAACAAATGCTATGGTCTTTTTCAAAAATTCCAGAATTCAAGGACAAATACAGATCAAAACTCTGGTACCCTGAATAGGCAAAACCAAAAACAAAGACATATTTTCCAAATGGTACATTAACAAACTGATTGCAACCTGGGTATGCTAACATTGGATAAGGATCTCTTAGTGTAAGGCATCTGAAAATTCCTGATGACTTAACAGATTTGTCTGGTTTAGGTCATACGACATTTGCTTCAAACTATTCTTCCGTACCACAGAAAGAGGAAGTTTCCAGACACGATATTTAATTAGTACCTAATTAAGAGCAACAACACGATAAGTGATGCAGGGTCTGGCCCTAATGTTTGTACCTGGATATGGGTAAACAGTTCAAGTGAGTCTTGGCTGTCTGACAACTCTCAGCTGTCATTGGCACTACATAGCCCAGAGAAGGTGCTGACGCTTCTTGGCAAGTATACACTAGCAAACATTCAAAGCAGTTGGACAAATGCAATCACACCAAGTACATCACTGAAGAGAAAATATGGGAGTCTGGATACAGCAATATACACATGTGTATATGCTTCATGTAGAGCCTAAGTCATTATTCCAATCATCTGAAAGAGTTAGTCAGTTCCTTTGACACGTAATGGAGGAATCAACTCGTCCAAGGACATCTCTGAGAATATGTTCACCCAGGTAGAGCCGGTACAACTGCCAACAACCAAATACTGTATTCATTTGATGCAAGTAAAATCCTTGATGAACTGCAATTATCAAATTGACTCACCTCTGGGGAGCAACCTGCCTTATGTCAAGCCACCAAGGGAATCACATCACTATGATACCTGGAAATATCTGGGATTATTAAATTCTTTTACCATTAGGCAACTTTTTTTAAAACAAAAGAAAAACTGAGTGAGCTTCTTGTACTTTTTTACACACTAACCAATTACGTGACCTTAAACTAGCCATTTCACCTCTCTGGGCCTCTGTGTCTTCACCTACACAATGACGGGATTAGTCCGGGTGCTTTCTATGAGCTCTTTCAGTTCTAAAATATGATTTGGTGCTGCGTATTTATATAGCATACTCCTGCAGATTTGAAAATCTCTCAAGAGACTCTCATTAGTATTCTCAATATTGCTGTGAGGCAGGCAGGTGGCAAGGTTTATTATCCCTATTTTTTTAAAAAAGAGACAATGAGACACTTTGCTGACACAGCACTCTTGACCAAGTAAGGACTAGAAGTTAGGTGTCCTAATACTAATCAAGAACTCTGTTAAACCACTTTGCTACTAAACTAAATGGAAAGCCTCTGATGAATAAAATATTCTCTGCTCATAGGGGGGAAATGTAGCTTGATCATCTCGCAGAGATGTAATGGTTTAAAACAATGACTTCCAAATTGCAGCCCATATAATATTCCAGATGGTTCTCTCAGTTCTCATTGATATATCCCTATGCATATTTTCTCTTTTCCGATACAAATATCAAAATGTGAATCCACTCAAGTGGAAGAATGTTAAAGAACATGTTCAGGAAAAGTAAGAAGAGTGTCTGAGGTAATAATAATGAAACTTACAAGGGAAACTTTTCAGAGAATAAACTATATAATCCATATTAATATACAGAAATTATAGCTAAAGTTCAGTCATACATATCAATGAAATGAGATTATCATCTAAGGAATAACTCAAACCATTTTTAATGATAGTATGTATGTATTAAGAACTATGAAAGGTCCAAGATTTTACGCTATTTACAAGCTAAGGAGTCAGCTGGGCATAGTTTCATGGATGCTGGCAGAAGACACAATATTCCTAGGTCGGAGACAAAGGATGTTATTAGTATCAGTAAAGCAGTAGCCAGAGTATCATTATTTTTGCTTTGGTTTCCCAAGCTCCAGGTTCCACAGGGTAGTGCAAAGAGGGCCAGGTGACCTCTGCACATGCAGGATGTTGCTTTAGAGGAAAGGAGTCCTGAGCTTAGGGATCCTGAATCATTTATTGTTATGGACAGGTAAGCACGTCTGCCTTTTTCTCCAGAGGAAGACACTACCTCTACGTTCTAAGGCTGCTCACTCTACAATCGTGCCTGAAAAGACAGTCCAGAACAAAATCAGTCAGTGCCCCTGCCGGTAAAAGTGCAGAAACACAAGTACAGACACCCATGGAGAAAATCTCCCAGCAATATTTTCTGATTTTATTTGACTCTCTGTGTATCTGGTGTTCTGAGAATTCTTAAGTACTCCAAGTAAATAATGAAATAATATTGACAAAGAATAGGACATTTTCCCCAGCCTGTATTCCTACTGGATATCTCCTTGGTTCTGCTCCACCCCAATAGTTCAACAAATTCAAAGAAGGTAAATAACTTCTTGGTTTGTACTTTTCTGCCTTACTTTTACTTCCTTTCACTTATGAAAGTGGAAGTCACATATGTAGTGACTGTGTATGCTCCAGAGTCAAGTGTGGAGGGTAAATCCTAGAAGTGCTACTGCTAATTATAGAACCTTGGCTTGGTAATTAAGGTCCTCTGTGTCTCAGCTTTCTCATCTGTAAAGTGAGAGTGATAATGACAGCTACATCTTAGGGTTTGGGGGTGAAATAAAATAATTCACATATGGGGAACACTTAAAATAGTGTCTGGTATATACATATTTGATAAAGGTTTTTCTGATGAAAAAACTTTCCTAGCTAACATGACAAAGTTAATTCATCAGCAAACATCTTACCAAGCAAAGTGCCAAAGCTAACAGCATTATTGCTAAAACACTGACATTAAGATAAACATGTAGATAATAAGTAGCATACTTTTTTTGGAGCCTACATATCATTCCCAGTTTGCTCTTAGGAACTAAATGGGGAAGGAGGGAAAAGATTCAATCTAAAAAAGAAATCTACTTCAGAATATCTCAGTGATTATTATTTTTTTCTTTATTGAAGTGTACTTTACATATCATGCCTTTACTCTCAGTAATTATTAAATGAGCATTTTCTCCTGTGCCCAAGATCAAACTGCTAATTTTGTTTCTTAAAAGATTATGAGATTATGATCAGTGAGCTGTGACCTTTCTCTCTGTACAGAAAAAGTTTGGTTTTATGGAAATATAAATTGTTATTTTAAGTGGAAATGTGAAGGTCTTAAAAGTGATCCAATGAAGAGTTTTCATTCCATACAAACAAATATAAAACAAGAAGAAGTAAATAAATGGCAATGACATTTTGGCAATGACATTTTAGAATATTTAAAGGGACCACAAGAATGATAAGTACATCTCGTGTGCAACTGTCTTTGAAGTTCTAATCTCAGTTCATGCCACTAAATCATCAAGGAAGATTATTTTTAACTTCTTATGTAAAGGCTTTAAGGAAAAAAAAAGTCAAGGAGCTCTCTCTGAGTATGAAACGTCAAACAGAAAGAAGTTTTTGTACGTTCTGAGTGTACTAAGGAGATATATGTATGAATCAGAAAGAATTAATTTATCCCCAAATTTTCCAAAATAGTATGAAAAGATTTACTATCTTTGGAATGACGTGTTTTCCTAAACATCTTCTTTGAGATGCTTCGTAAGTGGAATATTTGTGTGTGGCTAAACCACAGGACAGATTTAACCAATTAACAAAATATCATCACTGAAAACTAGATGTGAACCTGATTAGGGGCCCCTCTGGGAAGAACGCCAGCATTCCTGTAGTTCCAGAGAACAGCTTTAACACCAGACGGAGGGAGGACTCTGCAGTCCTACTGAAAACCCAATCAACTCGCTCCTTTCTGTAAAAGCCTTTTCCCTCTCTCTGTTACCTTCTCTCCTTTCTCATTTTCCACCTGTCACCACTCTCAAGAACACATGGAGACCCCTATCTTCTTACCTCTCTTAATCTATCTCTTTACCTAAAATTAAAATGTCCGTGGTTTCTTTCAAAATAAATGATAATGTATATATAAGTAATGTTTCTCCACGTACTGAATTTTGTCAAATCCTTGAGCAACATTTGGACTGTAAGCATCCCCTTACTTTGGGTCAGTGTGAGATTCTGTATTCATCATCTTTCTTCCAAGAGAGTGAATTGCTTTTTTGGTAGTACATTGTCCACCTTCTTTTAATCATGTCTTGAAATTTTCATTTTTATAATGTGAAACATAAATGGTGCTCTCTGCAGTTGGGGAGAAAAGGGAAAGATCCAAATCTCTCTCACATTGTAATGTGGGTGAGCCATGATCTACTTGTTAAAATTCTTGGATTGCTAATAAAAGTCATAATATACCAAATGGTGGTAATTTGGATGAAACAAGCATATCAATCATTGAGGAATGGGCTCATGGCTCTTTATCTGAGCAGAATCATTAAGTAGAATTTATGATATATAATGTATACTATTAAGCAGCTTCCATTAAACTTGCCTGCCAACTCATTCTATATGGACATTCCTAAAAGCAAGATGTATGCAAGAGCGCCACCTATAGTAAAACTTCCACATTCATTTTACAATGTTAAAAACACAGAAAATGACTGGATTTTGAAGAAGAAAATTTAAAGGAAAGAAAAATATCCAAGGAATGAAAAAATGTGTGATTTAATTTATAAGTGCAAACCACATCCAAAAATAAGTTGTATAAAATTTATTTGAATAAAATATATTCTAAGGACACGACTTTTTCTGATTAAAGGGGAAAGAAGCTCTGATTGTGCAGATGATTTAAACCCCAGGAATAGCTTTTCTTCTAATTTGAATAAATGTGAATTCAAACAAAACTGTTACAATTTTTCCTATTCCCTTAACAATCTCTATTTTACTTTTTGTTAACTGTGCTTTTAGCAATCTGCTTTTTTGAAACCTGAAAACAATAGCCATTTAAAATACAAATAAATAAGCTTCTTCCTGATGTTTAATTTTTTCGAAAATACATCGCCCAAATACTTAAGCCCAGCAATAAATATAAGAAAAATGGAGAATTGCTAGGGAAATGGTGACTGGTACTACCGCTGGAGAAATGTCCTTTAGGAGTTGATACCCACAGAAATTTAGTCTTAAATACTTGTTACTTTGACCTAAAAGCTAATTATGAGGGAATTGAGCCAAAAAGTGAGATGAATAAAAAGAAATTTCGTTGGTATTTCAGAGATAGTTGCCAGAAACAGCTTACAAATCATGAATCTACGCAGAGATGAAAAGTTGAGTCTAAATTATTATTCAGCTGGGTCCTTAAATCAATGGAGAGCAAAAAATGATTACAGTGGACCTTTAATTTTCAACTATAAAAAGTCAACATGGTGGCACGTACAACAGTGTTTTCCTGCAGGCCATTAAGAGAGCCCTTTGCTTCTTCATCTCCAAAAAAGTATGGTGTTTTTTTGTCGTTGTTGTTGTGTGTTTTTTTTAAACTTAAGCTAAAATCAATCATTGCTGCAGATCACATAGGAAGCTGCTCAGCTCTCTGCCCAAGTGTGCTGTAGCAAGAAGCAAACCAGGGGAGGAGGATGCCCTGCAGGTACCCCTCATTATTTCACACTTGGGCCCTTTTGCTTTTCGTGGGCCCACTGTTCATTTTGGTGAGGCTGGATTTTTAAGTATATTCAGGGCTCATCAAGCAAGGTGCCAAACAGGGAGCACTACAAACTGATGTCCTCTGTTTGCAGGGCTTGGGGAGCTGGGACAGCAGCCGCCTTCCCACAATGCAGTGTGACAGTGCTTCATCTCTGCCCTGGGAGGCCCACTTCCCAGGATGAGAGGATAATTCACTCGCTATAGCCCATTCAATCTTCAGCCTTTCGGCTGACGCTGCCAACAGAAGTGCCAATTAATGCCAATTACAATGGTGACTTTTCTGATATGGGCACCTACTCATATAGGCCATCAAACAGCCATCATATATTAATGACTGTCAGTCATTACCAATATGGGCGAAGTTTGAACTAGTGACCTAGAGGAGAACTGCTCTTTATCCTACTTCTAACTCCCTGAACCGTCCAATTCCCCTCCCCTTTTCTTGGCCAATGTTCTTAATTATAGTTTTGTACCTGAATAATGAATGTGCTACATTTTGACAGTGACAATTGCTGAAACCGTGACAGCAGAAGTGCAGCTACTGTCTGCCATTTAGCAATCCCTGTCACAGCCTTCAGGCCAGCCAGGTCCAGCTCACACCTTCAGGGGGCACTACTATTTCCTTTGTCATTTCATCGAGTGCATTTTTTATTTGTCTTTACCAACCCTTAGAAATACAAAGAGCATTTTTATGCAGATAAATGTGTCATGGACTTTTATGCAGATGCTGCCATTAGGACTTTCTTATCTGCTCATTATTTTGCACAGCCTTATGAGACAGAAACTCCCCATACAATTAAATATGCTGCAAATTAATCCAGTAGTGCACCTTTCCCTTTCAAAAAGGAAAAGCAGGTTAAACACAACAAACATTATAAATGATAGAAAAGTGTCGAATTCCTTTCTTAAAACACACGCCTTACCCTTTTCTTCCTGGAATATCATTATAATCCACTCTAGGATACAAACCCCTAACTGACCAGTTGCTGCCCACTGTCTGACTAGGACGTTATCATGTTTTCAGAGACCCCGAGATTTCTCTCACTGAACTCTCTGAATGCACTGCAGCCTGGAGCCCGCAGCCTGCCGTAGTCAGGGCTATCTATCTCAAGTTTGGATTATTCCTAGATTTTGAAAAAGACTTTAGGGGAAAGAAATTGTTACTCAGCCATTCACTCTACCTTTCAAGGAGCAGGAATAAAGACTCCGCAATTGCCTCCACATACCTCACACATCAAAAGAACAAAAGAAGTAACCAAATACTAGAATATGTCACGTTTCCAACTCCTTACTCTTTCTCTGAAAGCGGCACCAAAAGACAATTTGTGGGAAAAATATTCTGGAATTTGATTTACCTCCTCTACATCCTTCATGTGTTCCAAAAAGAATGATAATTCCTTTTAAAATATTTACATCCAATACATCCCTTTGGAGGTAAAGGTTAAGTAATCTGCCCTGTTCACCTAGTGAGGTGGTGGCAAAATTAAGGTTAAAATTCAAACCCAAGAGGATTTTTTTCACTCTTTTTTGAGGCCATTGATGTATGCAACCCCAGCAACTTCCTCCTGGGTGCTACACATACACAATTCCACGCAATGAGCAGCCTAAAAAGGACTCAAGATTAGCACCATTCTGCAGATAAGGAAAGGGAAGCTTGGGGAAGGGGGAAGGGAAGGAAGCTGCCCAAGATGGCACAGTGTATAACTGGCAGAACCAGGATTGGAACCCAGGTATGGCTGCCTCCAAAGAACATGATTATTCAGTATCTCACACGACTTTTAGTCCTATGGAGATTTATTTGAGAAACAGCCCAAGGTTTCATAGGTCCATTCAGGTGGTCTCTGAATCTTTGAGATGTCTGGTCACTCCGAGTTACCACACAGGAAACCAGGGCAGGCAACATCCAACACTAAATAAAGGTAGAAGAAAACACTCTGGTTTCCATTTCTTCTCAGTGATGCTAATGCCACAAGGAAACGAGATGGGGAGGTGAGAAATGCAGTATTTTTAACACTCCAAGAACATAAATCCCAAAGGGCACCATCTAATAAAACTTTAAATAAAACACAATGATATTATTCCTATTAATAGTGACCATCCCCTGAAGCTTACTGAGAGCTTTACATACTTTATATGCTATTAGTGCTCTCGATGTGTATTATTATTCTATTTAATAGATTAATAAACTGAGGCTCAACTAATTTCAGCAAGTTGCCCAAATGTACAAAGCTCAAGCTGGGATCTGGGCCCAGGACTCTCAAACTCTAAACCTGAAGCTCTTTTTCACTGCACTGCTTCTCAGCAAGATTTTTGTTCACATGGCTTTCTGTGTTATTTTCCTGGAGAGGTTAGAGGGTGGGGAGAGAGTCCCAGGAGAATATTTTTAAATATATTAAGGAATCTGTCCTTGGCTCAAGAGAATAACAGGTAGAAGAATATATGGAAAAATATTTTTTGGAAAGTATTAACCTCAGGAGAAAATATCAAAAATATCCTATGATGATTCTTTATCTTGGCAGCTTATTTTAAATGACAAAGACATGTCCAAACTTTGAGAGAAGACTGGAAAAAGTAAATAGGACCAATATACACAGTAAGCAGACTACGGAAGTCTAGAAAAATAAGCAAATAAAAGCAATCTTTCTCTATCCTCACCCTGCTTCTTAAAATAGTAACTGCATCAGCTTGCCTGCAATTCAGAAGAAATTCCCTCAAAGTCATTGACTTTTGAAAACCACATGTTGAGCTGTCCCTTGCACCACATGGAACAGGCTCAGACACAGCATTTCCTTTACGTGAAACATATTAAGACTCAAAAATCCCTCTCCAAGTAATGCATAAAAATATATACAAAATATTATAAATAATCCTAAAGATAAATTTTCCCTTGAGACCGAAACTCTATCCTTGATGTGACAGATCTTCAAAGGACACAGCATCATAGAAAGATGAGGCTATTCTGGACCAAACACAAAGAAATTAGCCTGGAAGATAAGCAATTTTAAGGTCATGGTAAGGAAACATCTAAGATCCAGGGATAATAAATAGTACCAGAGTTGAAATGCAAAGTTGTGAAAGATTAAAGGAAATAATAAGATGTTTATGATTTCAGGAACTCTCACTTGGAGGAAACAGGCCACACCCTGAGGAATTCACTAATAGAAAATCCACTACTTAAAAGTAGGCATTCTTTGTCGGCACAGCTGAAACAAAACAGCTTCCGATTCTGAGAAGGACTTATAGGGAACACGATCGCAAGAATTTCTGACATTTTTAAACAACTGAGGATATCTTTAAAAAGAACAAAATAAATATATGGAACAAGGAAAACGAAATGAGGATGGGGATTTGTTTAAAGGGATGTCATGAAAAGATGGCAACACTGAGAATGAAGAAGAAAACCAAATAAGGTACTAAACAAACTGGTTTAAATTTAAGACAAAAATTAAAATGTAAAGATGGAGCTCCGTGTGTGTCTTTTCTATGTTCTCACTCGAAAAGCTAGCGATTCCTCACCCTTTGAAACCCTGAAGTCCTTCTCCTACTGACAAATCCTATCTGAACATTTGCTTTCTCCTTTCCCCACATTCTTCTTTCTAGCTTTGACTACATTTTCTTCCTCTGACTATATTTGGAATGCTACTATTTCAACTTTTAAACAGTTTGTATGCAAGATGTTGTTTTATGTAAAGAAGGGAAAAGATTGACAAATCTAAACCAAACAGGGAAGAATTATAAATATTTTGTTTCACTATTGCAGCTTTCTCCATATGCCTCAAATAAAACATTTCCAATCAAGCTCTACTTCTACAGAAAGCTTACCAACAAAATACATCTTTATTTGCATGTAACATGTGTAAATGTAATTAGCTTTTTTAAAAGAAACAATTGAAATATGTTTATGGAAAGGAACTGGATTTTTTTTTTTCCAAATGAAATCTGAAACTGCACAAGATATTGACAGACTGATGGCTGGGTCGGTTGCCAGAAGCTGGTTAGGAAGTCAGTATGAAGGTCACTAATTTCATTCTGTTTTATTTCAATGGGACCTTGAAACAAAGAACACAGCCTTAAATAGACGGTGAGGAGAGATGGGTTATTAAACTAGTGCTTTGCTGTGAGTTCTGTGTAATTTTTAAAAATAGACACAGTATTTTACCAAAATAAGCTTCTGAATTTTATCATAAAAGTAAAACAACTGAGAACGAGGTAAAGAAATAACATTTATAGCAGTGACTGATTTTTATTTTTACCACATTTTCTGTATTTTCCTTTCTATTTTCCCAAATTATTATAATTTGAAGCAAATCAGCTTACTCTTCTTTTTTTTAAGTGGATGTCTGGGCTATGTAGGGGATATTCTTTGGGAAATTTCTGTACTTCCTCCTCTTGTTTTGATAGTCTCAGATACCATCTTTTGTTTTATCATCTTCATTTTCTTCATTAATTAACAATGGAATCACACTAAGGCAATCCATTTCCCTACTACAGTTCCTCCTAAATTATTTTTTAATAAGATGAACATATTTAGAGAAGGGAAAGCATAACATACTTGATATAAGTAACAGCTAAAAATATTTGTTTTGTCTATTATTAAAGTATATCAGTCTGAGTAAACTCATAAATGGCCTGTGCTATGTGGTATGCATGCAATGACTACGCACAGTAGAATTGCAGTTTACAGAAGTTCCCTTAAAACACAAAACCCAAGAACTTGTCGTTTGTTCTCCAAAAAAAGTTTTGATTTTTTTGAACTGAGAATTTATTTTAAAATATACATTATGCTTCTCATACAGACAGACAGACACACGCAACCCCATACATACTCACACAGGAGGACGAAGAGGATAAATGTAGTAAATAGCATGAAAGGAAATTTACTGAAAAATAAATTAGTCAAAAGAAATCCAAAATGCTCTAGTGAATAGACACAAATCCGAAAGGTAAATGAAAAATAAGGCATAAATATCAAGCGGGTCCCCCCAAAACCCTACTAGTCTCAAGTTGCCATAGGTTCCATGTTAACTTGAGTTACCAGCAGACCTGGGCAGTGTCAGGAACCCCCAGTGGTAGGAGGGCTGGGCCCAACCTTGTAGAGACTGAAAAGCTAAGTCAGGCTCTAAAAATACAGTCCCCTGAGTGTCTGTCTGCCCCAGGAAAGAATACACAGTGCCTAAGTTTCCCTTTTGGCTACAGAAACTCTTCTCCATTAAACAACTCCTTTCAAAACCACCAAAGGACAGCATTACCTGGTCCTGTGGAATGAAGGTGTAACCCCAAAATTTGTATGTTGAAACCCTAATTTCTGATGTGATGGTATTTGCAAGGCAGGGTCTTTGGACGGTAATTAGGTAATAAGGGTAGAGCCCTCATGATGAGTGCCCTTACAAGGCGAGAAAGAAGAGAACTTGTGTGTGTACATGCGCTCTTTCTCTTTCTCTCTCTCTCTCTCTCTCTCTCTCTCTCTCTCTCTCTCTCTCTCTGTCTCTTTCTTTTATGCTTTCTCTCTGCCATGTGAGAACACAGCAAGAAGGCAGCGGTCCGGAAGCCAGGAAGAGAGCCCTCACCAGAACCTAACCATGCTAGCACTCTGATCTCGATTGCAGACTCCAGAACTGTGAGAAATAAACGTTAGTTGCTTAAGGCACTCAGTTGATAGTATTCTTGTTACAGCAGCCCAAACCAAGACACCTGGCTTGACACACCAGTGATGAGCTAATTTTTCCTTTCTATACAGTATCCACCTCTACCAACACTTTCTCAATCTCTAGCTGAAACCTCCCTCCGCACAGCTCCCAGACCTGTGGAGCTTCTGGTGTTTTGCAGGGCTGAAGACTGAGAATCATGGCTTCCTTTTCCCTTCGCCTGCCTCCTGGCTGAACTTGCCCCCAAGCTGTCCCACAACTGCAACTCCATAAGGTGGTACCTGGTAGCAATTCCTCCCACGCAACTGTGCCTTCCTGCTGTGTAGCTAGCATAACTGACGGTTCCTTCCTTGTCATGGAAGAGGGGTGGGTACAACTCTGTAGAATTTGCTTTTTTATGCTGATCCCAGTCAAATCTCACACTTTCTTTGCTACCTTTTGTCCCATCTTACCCTAATTCACTTCACAAAGCCAGAATTTTTACTGCGTCAGAGACAGTAGCAGGAAGAATAGCTCAGCAAGACCTGCATGTGCAAATTCCACCATCTTATTTCTTCTGCCTCTTAAATTCTTAAAATCTGATAATTACCAACTTACTTTAAATAAGGACAACCCCTTCCCCATGCTACCTGTGGCGTGCAGATCCCTTAGGCTTTCTCCTATAGGCCCCTAAACTTTCCTTGCTCCTGAAATATATTTTCATATGATCCCCAGACTACCCTGTCGCCAACTTCCCTGATCATCTAATCCAATAAGGCAGGCACTCACTGTAGGCTTTGTAGCTCTGAGGTTCTCTTCTTGTTCCTTTCCAGTACTCACTTATTTAACAAATTGTGTGTTTTTAAACAGGAATTTCAATCAATGAATCATCCAAAATGTCTTTGCTTACAAAAAATGTCCCTACTGTGGGGAAAAAATTCATTAAAAATTTTAAAGGATCCCAGTGCTAAACAGTTTATAACCTCTTTGGAAATTTACACACACACACACACACACACACACACACACAAAACACACACGGAACAGTAACAATGCTAGTGCCTAAAATCTATAATAAACGCTGATCATCTTGTAAACTTTTTATTTGTCGTACATTAACTTCATGAAAGAATAATACAGTGGAACTGCATCTTCATGATTTTAACACATGAGGCATTAGCTTACATATCTCGCTTTTCGGAATTTCTGATTAAATGTTTTAATTTAAATGGAAAATAATATTTAATATAATATCTAGTCTAAAGTGTCCCCGAAGCTTCAATTGCAAACAATCATAATAAAGAATGTTCTTGTTTAATCTACAAAATAAGTACATTTGATTTTAATTACTTGGATAATGACCAAGCAAGTACATCAGGCACATCCTTTCCAGGAGATAATGAAAGACACAGAGAAGCAAACAATATTCCTGCGAACAGACCATCACATTCTGACTCCGAGGATGACTCCACTAATGAAAATCTGTCTTTGCAAATGACTCATCTTCTGAAGACCGTTCTGAAGATGTTGGAAATCAGAATGATGCATGTGAAAATGAAATTAATCAATATGAAGATGGGGAACAGCAGTCTATCACAGAAGGGCTGTATGATAATAATGAAATTGAGGAAACAGTGGTAGAGAAACAAATGAAAGCACAGGAAATGTCAATGGTAATAATGAATAAGTAACTAATTCTTGAAATTCAAGAGGAAGAGTTAGCAAACAAAGACAAATTATCATGCAGATAAATGGCAAAGACTTGAAACTACAATTGCTTTCAAGTTTACTCCAAGTTCCTAAGGCTATTAAAACCCTAATGTGGAGGTAAATTTGATAGAAAAAGGGGTCAAAAATTTTGCGAACTTCACATCAGTAGTGAAGCTACAAGAGTGTCCGGTTTGGCTGGAGCAATAGAGCATGAGAGGCAGCCGTGGGAGATAAGACTAGAAAATGCTACTGGATTTCTAGGAGGCATTTGGAAATGTCAATATGAATCCCCTTTTTCCACTTACTTCTTTAATTAACTTCGCCTGCTTTTTGATCACGTGGTTCCAGGTCAACCATCCTATCCTAGTTCACTTTAGTTTGTCTCAACAATGTGAGAATTCTCAGTCTCTCTGTCTTCAACTGTTCTAAGCTCAGACTTTAAACTGTACACTTTTTGTCTCAATTGCATAATGTTTATCAACTTCGTTTCCCTCATAAATGCTATTACTCATAGTACCAATAGCGAATTCACACATCCATGTAATTGGTACCTGGAGAAAATATGGTTTTCCTATACCTCTGAATTGCAAATGCTTTGAGATCTGTTTTTAATGCTGTCTAAAAGATTCTTAGATATTTTGCAAATAATATGTCTATCATAAATATTCCCTTTTCTCACTACAAAACTCCCCACTCAAAAGAATCATTTGAAACCAAGTCTGTTTAGCCTAGTAAGCAATTATTATTTAACCAGTCATGTTCTCTAACTTAATATTAGGTACACTGGCCTATAGTTCATGTTTGTTCATCCTTTCCTGATTGCAAATAGGTTTTTGTTTGTTTTGTTTTGTTTCTGATATAGTTTGTATATTTGTCTCTCTCATCATGTGGCACTCCTCCTCCACCTGGCCTTCCACCAAGATTGGAAGCTTCCTGAGGACCATACCAGAAACAGATGCAGGCACCATGCTTTTTGTACAGCCTGTAGAACCGTGAGCCAAATAAACCTCTTTTCTTTATAAATTGCAGGCTGATTCCCAGGTTACAGAAAAGATACATTCCTGAGAATGTCTTTAGATTGGATTTGTATGTAATTCGGATCCCTACAGAACAGTGCATATATAGTAATAATGATAATACCAACAATACTATAATGGCTCATATGTGGTAATAATAATACAGTGTAATACAGTAATAATAATAATATCCCTATACTGTAATAATAAGTTACAGAAACTATTGTGCTCTTTCAAGTCAAACAAACTGAACATAAAAACAAACTCATACAAAAAGTTTAGATAAGAGATAGGAGAAATTTCAAAAAAGAATAATAGAATAATCAAGATTAACACTCACTTCATATTGCTTCAATGTCTTGTTTCCTGAAAGTGGCATTTTTGAGGCAAGAAGGTGGACTAACATTAATCAGAAGATGATGATGGAGATGGTGCCTTAGAGGATGGAGTAGGTACTGCAGAATCAGGATTTTATTATGTTGCTGGGGGTGGCGGGGGGAGCTTAACACTGAAGTTGGTTTCTTGAAAAAGGTATCTAGAGTTATCTGCACAACCTTTTTCTATTTTTCATCAAAAATGCCCTTGTAGCAGCTGATGTTCTCACTACTTGTACAGTAAACCTTTGTAAAGTGCTCAATGTTAGGATCTTGCTCCTCGAGCTTAGCAAATCCTGTTTCAGCAAGATGAAAGGCTGCAGCTAATTCTTTTGTCATAGACTTTCTTGACTCTGGATCTTCTGATTCTTTGTGTTCTTGTGTTTCTATCAGCTGCTTCTCTGTGTACGTACGAGACCAGCCGCTAGCGTAAAGATGTTGCACCAATGAACCACTTACGCCATGGGGGTTTGTTTGCATGCACCAAAGAAACTAGAGCCCACATTACTAGTTTAATTATTTAATTATAAATCATCCTTATGGGGTGCCTTGGGAGCCTGTTCATAAGTACAGAATGCCATAAGTTGGGTGTTCTGTAACCTGAGGACTGCCTGTACTCAGTCTCAGGTAATCGTTTACGCAATGTAATCAGACTAGGACAGTTTTTGTTTTTGTTTTTCAACAAACTCAACACATTACATCTGGATGTTAATTTTTCTTGTTCTATAACTTGTCAGTGATGTTCTTCACAGGCAGGACCTCACTCAACAACTCTTAAAAAGTAACTCGTGTTAAAAAGTTACGGGACATTACATTGAATCCCAATCAATGAAAGAATTAGGATGGACAATGGAGAAATAGGATAGATAACTATAATACCATGTGCAAATATTACTTTAATCCAATTATTTTAATTCAATTTTAGGAATACATCAGAGGGATCATTTAAAATAAGAACTGAAACATTGCAATTGGAGTTGGCATGCAGATCATTTGTTAGATTTTCTAGGTCATTTCTGTGAAGTTGTAAGAGCATAAACCGTGTGGCAGTGTGTCAAAGATTGAATGAGAGACATTTAAAAGTGTCAGTATGAACGAGTGTTGAATGAGAAGTCCGGGAGTAGGGACAGCAAGTGTGGCCAACTCTTTCAAGCTACTTGAGGACAATGAAGAGCAGAGAGCTAAGACTGTGACTGGAAAATCAGGTAAGAACTTTTTGCAGAATAAGAAAGCATTGGTGCTTATACAGCTGATGGGAAGAAGTGAACAGAGAGAGCAATACCAAACATACAAGGCAGCGGCGGGCCAGTGGAAGGAACACTTCTCTGCACCAGTCCCCGGGAAGAGTACTGGCCATTAAAGACGAATAAGACCCTAGCTGCCTTTGCCTAGTTCCCATGGGATAAGAGTGGAAACGGATAAGACAAATCTGTACAGTACAAGGTGTTACAAAAACATGGAGACCATTAGGACTGTCAAGAAAACTCTAAAAAGCCTCACAGACGAAGTTTGACCAGTAGGTAAAAAGTGAACGAAAATTCCAAGCAAAGAAAATGGTAAGGGAAGGGCACAGTGGTGTGAAAGAATATATTTGGGGGATGTATTTAATGGAAAATAATCTATGTGGGTAAATTCTGAAAAAATGAACTTAAAAGATAAATTGGGGACAGATATTTAATAGTAAAAAATATTGTATGCTGTTAAAGGGTTTGCAGTTGATCTTGCATTTCTGTATTCTTAAAACATTTTGAGAAGGGGCATATTCATGTTCCATTTTATTTGGCTTTGCAACGTTTTAATGCTGACCTTGCTCATGCAGTATTTATGTAATAAAATAGTTAAAGGATAAACAAAGACATTTATCCACTTTCTACCATTTTCTAGGCATTTGGCAAACAACATAAACAAAATGAAATCTTTACCTTCTAGAAATAAACAACATGAAGGAAAGACAGGCAGGACCAAATGACTTGCTTTGGCCAATGAAATGGAAGTAGAAGTGACGTGTGACATGTGTGCACATGGAAGGATAATTGCTGGTGTTTCATTGTCCAGTCTACTCTTTCCCTGCCATAGAAATCGGGGGTGAACATTTAAATAGGGAAGAGACATAACATCAAAGCAGCCTGGAGTGTTTGGTCAACACTGGTAGGACAGCACACTTTGTTAAGTTAGAATGACACTATAATGGACGAAGCCACAGAGATTTAGAGTTTGTCATTGCAGCCTAACACAACCTATCCTGACTAACATGCTGGGGCTACATTCATGTCTCAGAAGTGATTTGCCCAGTGTTATTGGTATCAAACTTGTTAAATGCTCTTTTGGTTTTCATCAGTGTAGTGCACTGTATTTTTGGTAAACAAAAATTGGAAACGAGTGTTTTTTTCAATAGATAAGTCCTCAATAATTCATAGAGAAGCTTACATTTTTTGCAAGCTTACAAATATTGCCAGAAGTGACATTATTGTGAGATATCCAGAGAATAGTCACTTTAACTCTGCTATATTCATTAAACTTCCCTCTAACTTTATTCCTCACAACTCCCCATCACAAACTCTGCACTCCAGGAAACTAAACAACTGGATTTTCCCTCATACAATTCTTGCCTCTGTTTGTTAACTTATACTATATCCTTTGCCTACAATGTCTTTTGCCTGCCATCACCTAATACCCAAACGCAGTAAACCGCTTTATTCATAAAGTACTTTATTGCTTCTTTACATTCACAAGCACACAATCATGCATACATACAATCACACACCTGTAATATACACAAAGTAATCCTTCCCACAAGTAAAAGAAAGTGGGAAGAATGAATTTTATACAATACCTCACTATGTGCCTGACCCTGTGTGTGGCATTTGATGTTTATTCTTGAATTCCTTGAGCCTTTATCTTCCTCTCCAGTGTGGTATTTAAAACTCTAGACCTAAGGCCAGGCGCGGTGGCTCACGTCTGTAATCCTAGAACTCTGGGAGGTCGAGGCAGGAGGATCGCTCAAGGTCAGGAGTTCAAAACCAGCCTGAGCAAGAGCGAGACCCCGTCTCTACTAAAAATACAAACAAATTAATTGGCCAACTAAATATATATAGAAAAAATTAGCCAGGCATGGTGGCACATGCCTGTAGTCCCAGCTACTTGGGAGGCTGAGGCAGGAGGATCACTTCAGCCCAGGAGTTTGAGGTTTCTGTGAGCTAGGCTGACACCATGGCACTCTAGCCCAGGCAACAGAGTGAGACTCTGTCTCAAAAAAAAAAAAAAAAAAAAAAACTCTAGACCTAGTTATGTTATATATAGTTTTGTCTCTTTATCACCTTTGGGGACAAAATCAGTGTCATTCCCAGGGCCCAGCCTGGGGTCTGGTATATAGCATATTCTCAGTAAAATTTTTTATTTAATGAATGAATGCCTTCAAATATCTTTTTAATGTCTTCAACATATATTTATATGTAAAATGGTTCTGGAAGGGAAGAAATCTGAATAGAAATTAATATGATCTCTTGCCTCT
>CAUYRT010067627.1:0-11423 GCA_963574885.1 Lepilemur ruficaudatus | reverse complement strand
TCGATCGTTTAACATGAGAGATTTGTCTTTCTGTGCTTGGCTTATTATTTCACTTAACATAATGTTCTCCAGTTCCATCCATGTTGTTGCAAAGGCAGGATTTCATTCTTTTTTTTTTTGAGACAGTCTCACTCTATTGCCCGGGCTAGAGTGAGTGCTGTGGCGTCAGCCTAGCTCACAGCAACCTCAAACTCCTGGGCTCAAGCAATCCTTCTGCCTCAGCCTCCCAAGTAGCTGGGACAACAGACATGTGCCACCATGCCTGGCTAATTTTTTCTATATATTTCTAGTTGGCCAATTAATTTCTTTGTATTGTTTTTTTTAGTAGAGACGGGGTCTCACTCTTGCTCAGGCTGGTTTCGAACTCCTGACCTTGAGCGATCCGCCCGCCTCAGCCTCCCAGAGTGCTAGGATTACAGGCGTGAGCCACTGCGCCCGGCCAGTAACTTAACTTTTAAATAATCTCACCCTGTTACCTATCCCACCCTCCCCCAAACAGCTACACAACTAACACACCCAGTGTCCCAACTAACTCCATGGCACTTCGGGCTTTGAAATTAGTTCAGCCCATAGAATATATCTCTCATCTAGACTCTGATACCTAACTCCATGATGACAGTTTAGGAAACAAGAGGTTATCAGGAGGCCATAAACGACATATACATTGTAGGAAAAAACCTTAAGCTCCAGACCTGGTTTTGGTTGAGGTTGAGTTCGATGGCCTGCAGTTCCCCTACTATGTCAGGTATACTTCGAATCTTGTTCTTAGAGAGATCCACTACATCCAGGTGCCGTAGGCTACAAAGTTGGAGTGGTAGTGCTCCCAGTTGGTTCCCAGAGAGGCTCAGGGTCTTGAGGGCAGAGAGTTGCCCAAAAGTAGATGGCAGCTCTCTCAGGTGATTGTTGTTTAAGCTTAGCGTCTCTAGTTTTTTCAGATTGCATATCTCCTCAGGAAGAACAGCTAGCAAAGAAAATTTTTTAAAAACCTGAATCTGATAGAGCTTAAAACACCTTTGTTGAAGTTTATAAAGACTATATGGCAGCCAACTTTGCCTCTTGTTAATATAGGTAGAATTCCCACATGTGCCATATTTAGGTATTGCATTTTACTAACATAGTCTTCAGAAGGTGAGTGTGCCATCAAAATGTAGAAGAGCATTTATGTATATAATGGGCTCCTTTTGTAAAGGGGCCCAGGCACAAATCCAACAGAAATTTTGCGAGATTTGGAGGATCCTCCCCTTCCCATTCCTTCCCCCCCTTCCAAATTAGGTAGCTCTGTTTACATCACATCGCAAAGATGTTCTTCCCTTCCAAGTCCAAATTAACCCGGTAACAATCCTTACACCACCCAAGGAGGCTTGTAGATGTAAATACAAGAAGTAGAAGTTTCAAGGACTCTGACATTCTGCATCTTGAGCCCTCTGAACGGTTTCATAACACCAACAACAACAAAAAAATCAGCTTGTAAGAGAAAACCACCCTTCGTAACAGCTGATCACTAGCAAAAGCTTCTCAGGCAAAAGCCATACTCAGTTTGTTGTTGTTCAGGGAGAGGCTCTTCAGGAGAATGAACTTCCCTATCAGCAAAGGCGGTAGGCTCTCGATCTTGTTGTTGGACAAGTCGATGGTCCTGAGATTGCTCGTCAGTTTCTGCAACTCTGAGGGGAACTAGAGAAAGGAGTTCACAGAGTGGAGAATCCCTCACCGATTAACTTCGCAGTCCCCGCCGTCCCTGTCCCTTTAAGTTCCCTGGTCGGGTCCCTCCCAGTCTCACCTCGGTCAGTCCTCGGTCCTTAAGCTGAAAGACACCAGTTTTCTGCGCCGTTTCCACATGAGCGCGGAGGGCACTGTTTCCCATCCTAGCGCCGCCACTCACGTCCCTGCGGGAAGAAAGCGCAGCTGTCACAGCCCAGTCCAGGCACATAGCCACCCCGTCGGCCTCCCGGCTGGGTCTCCTGCCCCAGCTGTCATCTCCCGCCGATCCTTGGATCCTGGGGGCCAGCCCAAGAGTGGTAAGGAAGAAAGGGAAGAATAGACAGCCCGACCACCAAGCCCTGCCGCTTTTGCAGCCGAGGCAAGGCGCCTCTGGGAGCTTATGGAGGATCAGGGAAATCCAGACTCACCTCCTACCGCTCAGCTGACTGAGAGCTCCGCAGGGGAAGACTCAGGACCAGCGCTGGCTGGAGATGCGCTCCCCGCGCTTCCGCCTGGGCGGGAACGGCCTGTGACGTCATCGAGCCGCGCCGCGCCTTCGCCCTGCGTTCGGCTCACTCTTGGCGCCATCTGGGGAGGTGTGTTGTTGGAGCCATGGCTTCTCCGAACCCCTGGGACCCGGCATCGGCGCCAAACGGTGCTGGGCTACTGTTGAGCCACTTCGTAACTTCAGGGATAGTCACTCAGGTGCGTAGGGGCGGTGATGTTGTCATCAAGGGAGTGCCCACCGTGGCTACAGAATATGGCTGTGAGGTGGTGGGGCTGGCTATGGGAGTGTGAGTGAGGGTGCTCGTTGAGGGCTGTACTAGAGTAAAGGCGGATAGAGCCTCTTCTGGGCAGCAGTTGTGACCGTTCTGACGTGGGTTCTTCGAAAGCAGGGATCTGAGTAGATGGTGTTTAGATTAGATCTGTTTTGAGTGTCTGTAGGTAAATTATCCGAGGCCCGTTTGTAGGAGATAAGGTAGACCAGTGAGTGTTTCCCTGCTTTTTTTAAATCCAGTGATACTACCTCTAGATTGTAGTGTGCGGCGGGGTTGGGAAATATGGGTAGGTAATTAAAACAAGCATTCCCGACAACGCTCGTTTGTGGGAAGCATTGAAGCATATTTGGGGTGAAAGGCGCTGAGTACAGAAGAGCACCAGGGGAAGCTCTTTGGTGTTTTTTTTTTTTTTTTTTGGCATCTTTAAAGAAAAAAAAAGTATTGAAGAAAAAGGCATAAAAGACTTTGGAAGGTGAATGGAGGGAGAGATTAATTTTGAGAAGGAAAGAAAAGAGCAGGAGGTGGCAGTTTTAGGTTAGACAGGAAGAGCATGTTCATAGGCCAGGGGGAAGGAGCCAATAGAGGGAGAAATTGAACATGTGAGGGAATAATGGAATGCAAGTGACAGAAGGGCATGGGGAAGGTGGGGTCAAGGGCCTGAGACTAAGGAAAAGAAATTTTCATATACAGAAGAAGTTGAGGAATTTCACTGAACAGGAAATTGAGAAAAGTTAAAAGGTAAACTCATCTGCAGAAAACTGCTGTATGAATATGATGGAAGATTTGTATAAAATATTATCTTTTTATACTTAGAAGAGTAATTAGAAATTTCTAATACCTTACATTTTTTTTTTAATTTAACAAACTAAGACCTAAAAGAGCAAAAACCTTGCCCATGGTCACTCAACTAGTGAAGTAGAATTAAATTCTATCACTCTCCCTTTTCTAACACATTGTGTCATCTCTTAAGTACTTTGGGAGGCTAGAGGTGGGAGGATTGCTTGAGGCCAGGAGTTTGAGACCAGCCTGGGAAATATGGTGAGACGTGTCTTTACAAACAATTAAAAAATTAGCCAGGCATGGTGGCATGTGCCTGTAGTCCTAGTCACTAGGTAGGCTGAAGCAGGAAGATTGCTTTTGTTTTATTTTGTTTTGTTTTCTTGAGACTGAGTCTGTGTCACCCTGGGTAGAGTTTAGTGGCATTGTGATAGCTCACTGCAACCTCAAACTCCTGGGCTCAAGAGATCCTCCTGCCTCAGCCTCCTCAGTAGCTGGGACTACAGGCATGTGCCACCACGCTCAGCTAATTTTTCTATTTTTAGTAGAGATAGGGTTCTCACTCTTGCTCAGGCTGGTCTCAGAGTGCTAGGATTACAGGCGTGAGCCAGCACCTGGCCCCAGGAGAACTGCTTGAGCCTAGGAATTCAAGCTTACAGTGACCTATGATCGGGGACACTGTACTTCAGCAAGGGTGATAGAGTGAAACCCTGTCTCTAAAAAAAAAAAAAAAAAAAAAAAGATTTGGGACTTAATATCCCTCTAGAGAGTATTGGTAGAAGATATAAATGCCTAAACCAAAGGAGTAAGGCACTGGTGAGAGAATTTTAGGCAATGATGAATAAGCTCTTTTTGGGAGTAGTGGTTGTCTTGAGGGATATCTTCCTACTGTCTCTCAAGTAACATTAATTAGACAGTTACCTGTTTTAACTATAGTTAAGATCTGCCGCTCCATAGCTCCTTAAGACTCTTTGACAATCTTATTGTACAGCTAGTCCCAATGAGGAAACTATTTATGAACATGTAGGTTGATTTTACTTTAAGCAAACTTTACATATGAAAACCTATTTCTATTAGAAGGATTTAGCATTAATTGCTTCAAAATGATTTGTCATGTGATCCCTTTAAACAGCCCATCCTTGCACATCATAGTACACATCATTCATGTGCATTAAAAATTAAAAGTGATGCCTAAAATTGTGATTTCATACAGCTCTTCTAGAATACATAGCTTGTTTCAACTTTGTTCCATTTTGTTCTATTCATTGGAGAGTGATTTGGTGAAAGAAAGGTAGGGTTAACTCTCTATAGGATAATGAAGTACTTGCTTTAGATTTTGCCCCTAGGGCTGCTTTAGTGGCCTTACATCCTATTTTTCCAGCAACCTTGAGTGAGTCATAGAGTCTAAATCAAAGCTCCCTCTATTGGCAATGGATTAAGATAAGAATCTGGACCTACAAAAAAACACAAAATTTACTAGTTCTGTTATCTCAACCTGTGTCCTGCCCTCCTCTGCAGCCCCTTCCCCATTTGACAGCCTCTGCTCTTAATTTCTCTGCTGTACTGCCTCCCTTTTAATGTCCCTCAGCTAGAATTCAGTGTGAAAAAGAAAGGACAGAAAAAAGAAGAAAGGATGCCACAAATTACAAGTTCATACATATATATATTACACAGTGTCATCAGGAATCCCTGTACTTACTGAGTAATTACTTCCTATTTCTTCTGCCCTCTAGCTCCTGGCTCTCCATTAGTTTTAGTTTTCATATTACCCCCATTAAATTTTCAAATTAAGCATTATATATTATCATTTTACTTCTTCACCAGAAAATGTTCAGTTGCTCCTGTTTTTTGCATTATGATTGTTTAGCATAGGACTCAAGATCATCTGTGATTATGTAGGAAAGTACATTTCTGGCTACATCTTCCCCCACTTTTCTCACATATATGTTAATACTGACAGTTATTGAGCATTTATAATGTTTTATTCTTTCTACCTTTTCCTTCCCAACCATCATGAGCCACTTGAGGGCAGAGAGCTTATTTCATTAATCCTGTGTCTTCCATTGCCTGACTCAGTAAGTGTTTATAAAATTGATTATCTTCAGTCAGCGAACTTCTGCTGTGAAGGGCCAGACAGTAAATATTTGAGGCTTTGCAGGCCATATGGTTGCAACTATTCAAATAGGTGATTGTAGTATAAAAGCAGCCAGAGATACTATGTAAATGAATGAGAGAAGTTCTGTTCCAATGAAATTTTATTTCTGGACCCTGAAATTTGAATTTCATTTAATTTTTGTGTGTTATAAAATATAATTTTTTTTTTCTATTTTTAGTAGAGATAGGGTCTCACTCTTGCTCAGGCTGGTCTCAAACTCCTGACCTCAAGCAACCTCTGGCCTCGGCTTCCAATAGTGCTAGGATTACAGGTGTGAGTCATCATGCCTGGCCTGAAGTATAAATCTTTCTTTGATTCCCCCCCCCCCTACAATTTGAAAATATAAAAACCATTCCTAGCTCACAGGTTGTACAAAAACAGGCAGTGAGCTACACTTAGTTCATGGACTATAGTTTCCCGGTTCCTGGCCTGTATGAGCTCTAAAGTTCTTTCCTGTGCTAACATTCCAGAAAAGAAGATGATACAGGAAATTATGGATGAAGTCTAGGGCTAAACGAGATAATGTTCATATTCTGAGGTAACCTACAATTTAAGAGGGCAGTATAACAGAGAAAAACAGAATGAAAGGATAAAAAATAGGGTATTTTTTTTTTAAGAATAATTATTGGACACAAAGTTTCCTTTAAGGGAGTGAAAATGCGAACACAGACACTTTAAATGACTTATAGACAATTGAGATCATTTAATGAATCAGATAAATTATTCCATGGTGGTGGTGGGGGTAGTAATTTTAGCCCCAGGGAGGTCAGAGAAACTAGGCCTATGTCCTTGGAAAGGTAGAGCTTTACAATCCTCTTATAAGCTATCAGTAATGTAAATCTTTATGTTATATATAATACCTTAGGAAAATAGTACAAAATGATTGTCTTATTTGTTTTTCTTATTTTTTAATTATTTGGGCAAGGATTTGTGATATTGAAGGTTCTAAAAACAGGAAATACACTTTGCTACTGTTTTACTCTGTATTTCATGTTCAGAGACAGTGTTGGATATTATATAGTCTCATTTTAGACCCGTGGGCATGCTATTCCAGTGTACACAGAAACTTTTTGTGACAAATTGCTACTTTCCCTATTCATTTACCAATAGGAGATGTTAAATATATCTAAGAAAACAGCTTCTTGTTTTATGAACTTCTCCAGACTACAGCAGATCACGAATATTCAAGCTGAAATCTCCCAGGTAAATTATGTTGAATTTTTCACTTTCTGCTTCTAGTAAAGAAAAAAATTTTTTTTACTAATTCAAATGGCAGTTCCCTTGAATTTAAAACAGTGTCTATCTAGCACATAGCTGGATAGATGTTTACGTATAGTAGTTAATAGTAGTAATACTAATAGTAATAGTAGTAGTAACAATAGCAGCAGGAAGGCAAGAACACCAAAATAAAAAGCTTCAGTAAATTCCTTGGGCTCTTAAACAAATCATCCTCCCATCTCACTTAAGGAATATACTACTTGTAGCATGTTCCTGGATTAAAGACTATCCATTTTTACCAAACTTTAACTTCAAGATACTTTCTGAGTGAGCTAAATGTTAGTTACTTTTGTTTTTCATATAGAAAAACCTGGAAATTGAACTCCTGAAACTAGCAAAGGATACAGCAGATATTGTTCATCCTTTCTTTTTGGGTAAGTGGTTTGGTTAAGTGAGTAATCATTGGAGTTTCAACTTTTCTTGGATTATTGTAAATAAGCACCAGGCAGCAAAATTATGATATGCCATAGTGTTTCCAGGTGTTGCCCCAAAGCTAACAAAGTCTTTCATTTCTACACTCCAATAGAAGTTCTGTTAACTTGACTAGTGCAAATAGTATAAAAAGTGACCATGTTGGCTCCTCAAGGTCAGGAGAACTTGAAAGACAAAGAACTGCTGAGGAATTCTCCAGATTTGAGGAGACTAAAGGGGCCAGGCATGGTGACTCATGCCTGTAATCCTAGCACTTTCACAGGCCAAGGCCAGGGGATCACTTTAGGTCAGGAGTTTGAAACCAACCTTGGCAGTAGCAAGACCCCATCTCTATAAAAAATTTTAAAAATTAGCTGGGCATGGTGGCATGCGCCTTTACTCCCAGCTACTTGGGGGGCTGAGGCAGGAGGATCACTTGAGCCCAGAACTCTGAGGTTGTAATGAGCTGTCATGATGCCACTGCACTCTAGCCTGGGCAACAGAGTGAGACCCTGTCTCAAAAAAAGAAATAGCTGTAAAATGATTCTTTTTTTAATGTTCCAGTGTAGACTATTAGAGGCATGGATAGAAAAAAAGACTTTATGTGAAGAATATGGCTCTGGCTATGAAAACTGAATAAAAGGTAAAGTTGAGAAACACAGAGAAAGAATTTAGCACTACGTCGGGTTATCAGTAGGAAAAGTAAGAGAAAGTAGTTGAAAAAAAATTTTTTTTTTGAGACAGTCTCACTTGGTTGCACAGGCTAGAGTGCCATGGCGTCAGCCTAGCTCACAGCAACCTCAAACTCCTGGGCTCAAGCGATCCTACTGCCTCAGCCTCCCGAGTAGCTGGGACTACAGGCATGTGCCACTATGCCCAGCTAATTTTTTATACATATATATTTAGTTGTCCAGCTAATTTCTTTCTATTTTTTTAGTAGAGATGGGGTCTCTCTTGCTCAGGCTGGTCTCAAACTCCTGAGCTCAAACAATCCTCCCGGCACCGCCTCCCAGAGTGCTAGGATTACAGGCATAAGACACCACGCCCGGCCGAAAGTAGTTGAAAATGAAATTGGTATTAGTATTAAAGATAGCAAAGGGGAGATACTTGGGAGGGAAACAATGGGATTAAGTTTTGCCATTGATAGTGTCAAACCAAAGCAAAGAAGAAATTATTAGTAATTCCAAAACTTTTCTGATTGCTAACTGTAATTACTGTTCCTGATTTGTGTAGCTCAGAAGTGTCATACTCTGCAAAGCATGAATAATCATTTGGAAGCAGTGCTAAAAGAGAAGAGGTCTCTCAAGCAAAGACTGTTGAAACCCATGTGCCAGGAAAACTTACCTATTGAAGCTGTTTATCACAGGTTAGACTGAAAAGTAGAAATTAACAGTTATGCATGTTTTCTGAGGGTAATTTTTGTTTAGATTAGCAGTTGCTTTGTAGCACAATTCATGAAGCAATGTATTAATGATTGTATTTGTTAACATTATTAATGTTGATACATTAAGCCAGAAAGAAAATACTTTGCTCTTAAAGAATTATAGCTGTTACTTGGATGGAACTGGAGACCATTATCCTAAGTGAAGTAGCTGAGGAATGGAAAAACAAATACCACATGTTCTCACTTATAAGTGGGAGCTAAACAATGGGTAAATGTCTTAAAGTGGTATAATGGACATTGGAAACTAAGAAAAGGGGAGGGTGGGAGGAGGTTGAGGGATCAAAAATTACCTATTGGGTACAATGTATACTATTCTGATAACAGGTACACTGAAAGCCCTTACTTCACCGTTAATACAATTCATCCATGTAACAAAAAATACTTGCACCCCCAATCTATTGAAATTAAAAAAAACAAAAAGAATTATACCTGTGGTGAAAAGAAATGACTTCCTTTTGCCCATTGTGTTTTGGGAATTATAAATTATGACTTTAATGAAAGAAATTAGATCTATAACATGTAGCAAGGTGGGTAAAAATCATTTTTATTGTGTATAAACTGTTTTCTGAGAAGTAAATTTATTGTTGAGTTAATATTGCCTATATGTAAATATTCTGTTGAGGGGGGTTTAGCTGGGACGTATGAAAACAATGTCATCCAAGGGAGGAAAAATCTAGATTCTTTTTTCATCTGTATTATTTACATGCCTCAAAGCCTCCTACAAATGATTTGAAATTTTGCCTCAGTTTCCCAATCCATAGACTATGAGATGATTTCTGTTGTTCTCTTCCTGATAGGAATCTTTTAAATATCAAATTAAAGATGTAGGTTATTGTTAATAATACATAAATAATAGGCCCAATTCTTTGGGAGGCCAAGGTGGGAGGATTGCTTGAGGCCAGGAGTTCAAGACCAGCCTGGGGAACATAGTGAGATCTTGTCTCTACAATAAATTTTTTAAAAATTAACTAGGTGTGTTGGTGCACACCTGTAGTTCTAGCTACTCGGGAGCCTGAGCAGGAGGATAGAGTGAGCCCAGAAGTTCAAGGCTGCAGTGAGCTATGTTAACACCATTGCACTCTAGCCCAGGCAACAGAGCAAGACCCTGTCTCTAAAAAAAATAACAACAATAATAATAAAAATAAAGAAGCAAGCATCTGGGGATCTAATTGCTAACTTTCTGTACCAGTGCCTCACTAGCTTACCTTGAACAAATCAGTATCTTGTCTTATGTGTCAGAGGTTTTTTTTTTGGAAATAGAGTCTTGTTCTGTTGCCTGGGCTACAGTGCCATCATGTCAGCCTAGCTCACAGCAACCTCAAACTCCTGGGGTCAAGCCATCCTCCTGTCTCAGCCTCCTAAGTAACCGGGACTACAGGCCCTCCCCACGATGCCCAGCCAATTTTAAATTGTCCTATTTTTAATTGCTCAGCTATTTTTTTCTTTTTTTAGTAGAGACAGGGTCTCGCTCTTGCTCAGGCTGGCCTCGATCTCAAGTGATCCTCCTGCCTCAGCCTCACAGTGTGCTAGGGTTACAGGCATGAACCACTGTGCCCAGCCCAGATTTTTTATTTTGTAGTAAAATAATAGATATACAAAAACCCCATTCTTGTGACTATATTCAGTATCTATTCAGTATAGTATATTGCCATTAATGTATATATTATACTACCTTAAAGAAAAACTGAGTAATGATTTTTAAAGCATTTTTGTAAACCCAAAGATTCAAAGTAGCTTTATGGATAGATTATTTCAATGAAGTACATTACCCTTATTATCTTCACTCTTTCCTGAGAATAAGTAGATTGAAATGGAATGAGGTTTTATCTAGGGAATGAGGTTTTATTGTATCCTTTACTTATATGAGAAAATTATTAACACTAAGGTTTATCTAACATTAGGTTGAGTTCCAGATATGATTCGTGTTGTTTCTTTCTATTTTTCTATTTGGATGACAAGTTCAGACTTGCTTAAAGTGAAAGAGAAGGACATTTTTTATCACTGATATTTCCATGAATGCAAGAAGGTTGTTATTGGCTCATTAGGTTGATTTTAATTCTCTTATCTCAAATTAGACGTCCTCATTAAATGAAAAGAACGGAAAGACACAAAAAAATAGTTGACTTTTTTCTCTTTCAGATATTTGGTACATTTGCTGGAGTTGGCTGTGACTTTCATTGAGAAATTAGAAAGCCATCTTGAAACAATTAGAAATATCCCTCATTTAAATACGAATCTAAAGAAAATGGTGAGTATTAATATAGCTATATTTATTTCTTTTATACTAGAATCTCATAAATGTGCTCTCCTGGTTTACGTTTTTGATGGCTAATATTATGAGCTAATTTTTATTTTTTTTTTTAACATGAAGTGGTGGGGGGAGTAAGGTTCAATTTCCCTTTTTGTTTTTTGTTTTGTTTTGTTTTGTTTTGTTTTTTTGAGACAGAGTCTCACTTTGTTGCCCTGGGTAGAATGCAGTGGCATCATCGTAGCTCACTGTAACCTCTAACTCCTGGGCTTAAGGGATCCTCCTTCCTCAGCCTCCCAAGTAGCTGGGACTACAGGTGCACACCACGATGCTTGGCTAATTTTTCTATTTTTAGTAGAGATGGGGTTTCACTCTTGCTCAGGCTGGTCTCAAACTCCTGAGCTCAAGAAATCCTCCCACCTCGGCCTTCCAGGGTACTAGGATTACAGGTGTGAGCCACCATGCCCAGCCTAGCTAATTATTTTATTTTATTTTTTTTTATTTCAGCATACTACGGGGGTACAAATGTTTAGGTTACATATATTGCCCTTGCCCCACTCAAGTCAGAGCTTCAAGCGTGTTGATCCCCTAGATGGTGTGTACTGCACCCATTAGGTGTGTATATACCTATCC
>CAUYRT010067626.1:0-13788 GCA_963574885.1 Lepilemur ruficaudatus | reverse complement strand
CACTTGAGCCCAGGAGTTTGAGGTTGCTGTGAGCTAGGCTGACGCCATGGCACTCACTCTAGCCCGGGCAGCAGAGTGAGACTGTCTCAAAAAAAAAAAAAAAAAAAGAAAAAAGAAAATTATCAGGAGGTGATTAAGCCTTTATTATCTGTACCTTGATGGCATGACATTGGCCATATCCTACAGTGTGGCATTCAAATTTTGCAATAAGCATCAGTAAGTATCTGAAGCTATGATCCACCTTAAAAATCTGCATTCTCTTTTTATTTTATTTATTTATTTTTTTTGGAGACAGAGTCTCACTTTGCTGCCCAGGCTAGAGTGAGTGCCATGGCGTCAGCCTAGCTCACAGCAACCTCAAACTCCTGGGCTCAAGTGATCCTACTGCCTCAGCCTCCTGAGTAGCTAGGACTACAGGCATGCGCCACCATGCCCGGCTAATTTTTTACATATATTTTTAGTTGGCCAATTCATTTCTTTCTATTTATAGTAGAGACGGGGTCTTGCTCTTGCTCAGGCTGGTTTTGAACTCCTGACCTTGAGCAATCTGCCCGCCTCGGCCTCCCAGAGTGCTAGGATTACAGGCGTGAGCCACTGCGCCTGGCCCCTTTTTATTTTTATTTATTGATTTTTTTTGAGACAGAGTCTCACTCTGTTGCCTGGGCTAGAGTGCCGTGGCATCAGCCTAGCTCATAGCAACCTCAAACTCCTGGGCTAAAGTGATCCTCCTGCCTCAGCCTCCCGAGTAGCTGGGACTACAGGCATGTGCCACCATGCCTGGCTAATTTTTTCTATATTTTCAGTTGTCCAGCTAATTTCTTTTTATTTTTAGTAGAGATGGGGTCTCTGCTCTTGCTCAGGCTGGTCTCGAACTCCTGAGCTCAAACGATCCTCCTCCCTTGGCCTCCCAGAGTGTTAGGATTACAGGCATGAGCCACCATGCCCGGCCTGCATTCTCTTTTTATGAATGGAGATTTCACAATCTATTTCAAGAATACTTACGAAATTATACTTTTGGTTATTGTTAAGGGAGGCAGAAACAACTTCTATAGGACATTTTTACAGACATATAGCAGAGTCAAGGACACCAATTTTAAAGTTGGTTTAGGCCTCTATGGTAAAATGGGAACATACCATATTTTCTAAACACATCCAAATGTGAGGAAGTACTCATAATAGCTCAGAAAAAAGAATTTTGTTCACAATTCAAGCAATAATAGCAGAAGATACTATATTTAAAAACTATAGCAGAAGATAACCACCATTTTGGCACCTACCTTTGTTTTCTTCTCTGGGCTTGGTGGAAGCTCCTTGTTTGGTGGGGTGGTGATGTCATTTCCGGTCACACTCACAGCAGGCCGTCCTTCTTCAGCCCTGGCTATTCCTAAAGGGAGTGAGGTGAGAATTATAATAAGCAAATGCTTTTCACACCCATTTTGAAAATGGAAGGCTTAGCAAAGACAAACCACTAACTAGCATTACATTCTGGAAAAAACCCCACAAGGCTGTGCTGCTGAAATGTGGACAAGACTCCCAAGTTCTCATTGTGAGGAGGCTAGTTTTAGATTCCACAGATTCAGGGATCTTGTCCCTGTGGAGAACCAATCTAAGTGGGATTAGCACAAATGATCAGTGGAAAGAAATGGCCCTTAAAATTTGGTTTCCCTTCCCTGGAAACCAACAAAGGGGTTCCGTCTCCCAGCCACTAGCTCCTGGAGCACATGGGACAAAAACCTCTTCTACCAGAGTCTATCTCTTGGGATAAAGGATGCAGAGAGATGGGGTAAGAGCCAGATGATCATTCAATGTCCTCCCCTTCCTTCCTTTTCCTGTATAGAGGACGTGAGATTAACTTGATCTAGTTCTAGCAGTGACCCAGATTTCCAGCAAGGCTGAGGAGACCCATGGAACCAGACCCATGGCCAGAAATAAAGTCTACTGGTTAAAGTAGTATAGCCTCCTCTCTGTAGAGAGGTTACTCCAGATTTCAAAAGGACTATACTTGAAAGCATTAAAAACCATGAAATTTATAACCTTGGTGAGAGGAAGGCCTTTCTAACTGGCACGAAGTCTAGCAACCGCAAAAGATAAGTTTGGTTGAAGAGAAATAAAAAACTACTATAAAAGTCAAAAGGCAAATGACAAACAGAATATTTGAACCTCATATCAAAGACAAAGAGTTTATTCTATAAATTACTCCCACAAATTAATAACTCCTAAAAAAGCCAACAATCCACTAGAAAAATGACCAAAAAAATATGAGCACAGTTTATAGAAAAATAAAAATGTCTTTTAAAAATATGAAAAATGTCTAATCTTAAGTAAAATAGAAAGTAAAAATTAAAACCACACCAAAATGCCATCTTAAAACTAACATACTGTCAAAAATTCTAAAATTTGAAAATAACTGTTGGGGACAATATGGGGAAATATACTCGGTAGGTGTGTGAACTGGTACAACCAACAGGCAGGACAGCCTGGTAGTATCTCTGAAAATCACAGGTGCTAATAAAGTATAGTCCAGAAATCCAATTCTAGAAATTTACCTTAGAGGTATATTTGCACACCAGCAAAATGGTCAGTGTGAAAGGTTTTTCACCAGAGAATTGTTATTGAAAGCAAAATATAGAAACAATCCAGAAGTCTGTTAATAGAAAACTGGTTAAAATAATAATGCAGAAGTATCAATGTAATCTCTAAATCTGAAAAAATAAAGCACGAAGAAACTTTTATGACTGATATAGAATGATCTATATTAAGTGAGAAAAAAAAGCAAACCGTATAAATAACATGAAACTATTTGTCTAGAAAAGGGATGGGGAAATATACTATTGCAAATATACTTATATATGCTTTTTTTTTTTTTTTTGAGACAGAGTCTCACTTTGTTGGCTGGGTTAGAGTGCTATGGCATCAGCTTAACTCACAGCAACCTCAAACTCTTGGGCTCAAGCGATCCTCTTGCCTCAGCCTCCTGAGTAGCTGGGACTACAGGCGTGCGCCACCATGCCCAGTTAATCTTTCTATATATTTTTAGTTGTCCAGCTAATTTCTTTCTATTTTTAGTAGAGATAGGGTCTTGCTCTTGCTCAGGCTGGTCTTGAACTCCTGATCTCAGGCAATCCTCCTGTTGCCTGGCCTCCCAGAGTACTAGGATTACAGGCGTGAGCCACTGTGCCTGGCCTATATATGCATTTTTAAAGAACCTTTGGCAGGATCATAATTAATGATTAAACATGACAGTGTTTGTGGAGGGGGAAGGATGAGACACAATCTGGGGACGTTAAGAGGCTTAAAAACTTTTTGAGAATTAAACAGATTCACAAGAAGTTGCAAAGAAATATATAGGGAAAGTCCCTTGTACCCTTTCACCCAGCCTCTCCCAATGTTGACATCTTACATAACTATAGTACACTATCAAAACCAAGAAACTAGACAAACCACAGTATTTTTCCAGTTTTACATGTATTAATATTTGTGTGTCTAGTTCTATACAATTTTATCTCATGTGTAGCTTTGTGTAACTACCCCCAACAATCAAGACACACAACTATCCCATTACCACAGGGCTTCCTCATGTTACCCCACTTTATAGCCATATCTACCCCCCCTTTTCTAATCCCTAAATCTTTAGCAACAACTACTACTATGTTCTCCATCTCTATAATAACTTTCAGTACTATGTTCTGCAAGAGTGGTGTGAGCAGACATCCTTGCCTTGTTTCCAATCTTAGGGGGAAAGCACTCAGTCTCTCGCCATTAAGTATGATTTTAGTTGTAGGCTTTCTATAAATGCTCCTTATCAAGTTGAGTAGATTCTCCTCTATTCCTAGTTTGCTGAGAATTTTTTTATGAATGGTGTTGGATTTTTTTTTTTTTTTTGAGGCAGAGTCTCACTCTGTTGCCCGGGCTAGAGTGCCGTGGCGTCAGCCTAGCTCACAGCAACCTCAAACTCCTGAGCTCAAGCAATCCTTCTGCCTCAGCCTCCCAAGTAGCTGGGACTACACGCATGTGCCACCATGCCCGGCTAATTTTTTCTATATATGTTTAGTTGGCCAATTAATTTCTTTCTATTTTTTAGTAGAGATGGGGTGTCGCTTTTAGGCTGGTTTCAAACTCCTGACCTTGAGCGATCCTCCCGCCTCAGCCTCCCAGAGGGCTAGGATTAGAGGCGTGAGCCACCATGCCCAGCCTCTCCTTTCCTTTTAATAGTAGTTCCAAATTTCCAGTGAAGCCTATGGGTCTGATCGGAGTTTTTTTTTAATTGTGGTAAAATACACATATTTCCCATCTTAACCAGTTTTAAGTGTATTGTTCCATAGTGTTAAGTATATTCACATTGTTATACAGCCAATCTCTAGGACTTTTAATGGAAGCTCTATACCCGTTAAACAATTCCCTGTTGCCTTTGTAAGTGGACTCATACAACATTTGACCTTTGTGATTGACTTCACTTAACATAATGTCCTCAGGGTTCAACCACAGTGTTGCATGTGTCAGAATGTCCTTTCTTTTTACGGCTGAATGTTATTCACATATGTACACATACATACACATACACACACATATGACATTTTGTTTATTCATCTCTTGATGGACATTTAGATTGTATCCACCTTTTGGGCATTGTGAATAATGCTGCTATGAACATGGGTGTTCCTTTTGAGAACTGCTTTCAGTTTTTTTAGATACCCAGAAGTGGAATGGCTGGATCTGAGCAAGTTTTAACTTACCATTCCAGCTACTCTTCTACATTTTTTAATAGCCTTTGCACCAGGCATTCAGACTTTATTCCTTGAACAGACTAGTACAGTTTTGAATTAATCTGGATCTATTATGTTGTAAGTAACAAACTCACATCAAATTAGGTAATGCTAAGTGGGGGTGGGGAGTATTTAAGGATGTTGCTATATTACACAGAACCCAAGAAGAGGAAGGTGTTTGGGCTTCAGGAACAACTGCAATCAAGGACTCAAAATACCTTCAGGTTTCTTTTCTATGTATGTTTTATATAGATGTTTGCAGTGGTCTTCTGTCTCTGCTGTAGAGAACCATAACTATCCAAAGCTCCCAAATATGTAGTTAATAGGCCAAATACTATGAGAGAAACTCTCAGTTCCAGTTCCATATTCCTGAGTACCTCCATGTCAATTCTGGAATAACTTCACTTTTTACTAAGGAGTCCTATGTGGAAGTGGGGGGCATTTTTTAAGCAAGTAACAACTACAAATGTTCTCATCCCCTTCACCAGTGAGAGATGACCCCTAGTCAGATCCATCTGTAATATTACTTGTCATACATAGGTCCTCCATCCCACTAGCTTAAGGTCTTTGGGTGATACCTATGCTTTCCCTAGTGCGATTAGTCCAGATGCACATTTCGTGATCCTGCAGTCAGTGGGCCAAAGGATTTATTTTTTATTGTTGTTTTGCCTTCCCCTTCCCCTCACTGTACAATCCCAGTAAAAAATGGTGAGAGGGAAACCAGAAAAAGAGAGAAAAGAAAAAATACTATATTTTGGTTACTAGTTTTATATTCAACAAATATTTATTTCACACCTTCTACATTTGAGGCAATGTTCTCAGCCCTGGGGATCCGAGCAGAAAGAGTACAGAGCATATACCATCTTCTGCAGGGCAGGGCCAATTGGATAGAGTCAGCAAGTCTCATGGTCACCCCTTAACTCATTTCACTGGCAGAGGCCTGAAGGTCTAGCCTGGCTGCCCACAGAAAGATTCCCCATGTCTAATATTATTTTATTTTTTTAGAGACAGTCTTGCTCTGTTGCCCAGGCTAGAGTGGAGTGGCATGATCATAGCTCACTGTAACCTTGAACTTTTGGGCTCAAGTGATCCTCCTGTCTCAGCCTTGCAAGTAGCTGGAACTATAGGCACATGTCACTATACCTAGCTAATTTTTGAATTTTTGTAGAAATGGGTCTCACTATGTTTCCTAGGCTGGTCTTGAACTCCTGGCCTCAAGCAATCCTTCCACCTTGGCCTTCCAAAGTACAAGGATTAGAGGTGTGAGCCAGTGTACCCAGCCATGTCTGACATTCTTTAGGACCATATCTACGAGGAAACATAGGGGATGTAGGGGCAGTGTGAGAGTTGGTTCCTTTATAGAGGCTGTGATGCTTTAGCTGTCCAGTTCCATTACGATGCCACTTTTCAGACTTAGGGTTTGACTAGTGATAAAATAACTAAAGGCTCCCAGTGATAGAACTCCCTTAAAATTTTAGTTTATTGCTTTTTCATTTCATATGGGGGCAATTCCCTTTGATAAATAGCCAACTCTAGTAATATTATAATTAGACTTTTTAGTCCCTAGGATTGCTAGAGAGAATAGCTAGGGTTAGTTAGGTTAGGTCCCTTAGCTTGTTTTTCCAGCTTAAAAGTGTCTACCTCATGCATGGATGGAAAATTCTGGGTTTGGTGCATTCTCAAATCTTCTGTGGGATTTCCTCTCCAACTGCGTTTTTGTCAGATATACTTTATAATGAGGGAGAAGGTGGCAGTTTTGGGGTGGGGATGCTCTGAGACTCATTTGAAATGGTCTATATTGTATTTGTCAAGGTTTCACAGTTTCTTAGTGGCTTAGAGAATTCAGTTGCTGAAATTCAGCAAAGGATCTAATTATCTTACCTTCAGAAGGAAGTTTCAGATCTCTGGCTTTAGGCAGAAAGAGCTTGTTTAATCAAGTTGTATTCTTGGCTTATGTGTCTGTCATGTGTCCTCTCTAGAGGGCCAGATTGGATTGTGTTATCTTGCAGAACTTTATTGAAGTTAACATCGTTTTTTGTGATTACTCATAATAGCCAAAAGGTAGCAACAACCATAATGTCCATCAACAGATGGATGGATAAACAAAATGTGGTGTATATATATAAATATACAATGGAATATTACTCAGCCATAAAAAGGAATGGAATACTGATACATGCTACAGCCTGGATGAACTTCGAAAACCTGCTAAATGAAAAAAGCCAGTCACAAAGGGCCATATATTAATATGATTCCTATTAAATATCCAGAATAGGCAAATCTGTAGAGACACAAAATAAAATAATGGTTACGTAGGATTGATGGAAGGGGAATGAGAATATTGGGGGTGATAGCTAAAGGCTTTGGGTTTTCTTGGGGGGAGGTAATGGTAATGTTCTAAAATTAGTTACATTTGTTTATGGTTGCACAACTCTTTGAATATATTAAAAATCATATATTGTATGAATCTTTTTATATGAAATATCCCAAATAGGCAAATCCATAGAGATAGGAAGCACATTAAGTGGTTGCCAGGGAATCGGGGGAGGAGGAATGGGCAATGGTTATTTAATGGGCGTGGGATGAAGAAAAAGTTTTAAAACTAAAGAAAGGTGGTGGTTGTATGACTTTTTGAATGCACTAAATGTCACTGAATTGTACACTTCAAAATTGTTGATTATGTGAATTTCACCTCAATTTTTTAAAAAGGCAAAATAGATCCTGACATGTTAGCCAAAGGCAGGTAGAAACTAAACTCTAACAATGCCAGTGTAAGTGGCTGTGTCCTCAGAATCTGCTTAAAAAACAAAAAAACAAAACAAGCAAATTTTATCTCAACAAGAATACTCAGGGTAAGATGGCTCTGGGGGTTGCCTAATTTAGTTGTTCAATTACATCATGGACATAGCAGTTATTTCCCTCTTTCTGATTTATCACTGTCAGCATATCAGCCTCATCCTCATTAGGTCTCCTGATGTTCCTAAGATGGTTATAATTCTGTGCATTGACATTTTTCACCATTTTCCAGTGGCAGAAAAAAGGACGCCTTCTCATTCTTCTGGTTGCTGCTGCTTTTCTTTTTTCCATTTATCTTTTTATTATAAAATTTTTAAGCCTACAGAAAATGTTGAAGAATCATAGAGTGTATACCCTTATACTTGACCACCTAGATTCAACAGTGGTTAACGTTTTTACTATATTTACTTTCTCTATATAAGATTTAAAAACCATTTGAAAGTTGAAGACATCAAACCCTTCATCCTTAATACTTCTACATGCATCTCCTAAAAATAAAGGACATTTTCCTACATAACTATGCACTGTTATTAATCTAATAGGATAGTGTTACCTCTTTTCCTATTCATGACAGAGTGCTTATTTTTTATTTTCTACTTGGAAACGAAGTTATAGCTACTGATGATAGTTACAAGGACCAGTTTCAAAAAGTAATAAAATTATTGGATCAATAAATAACCAGGAAAAGAAGAGAGAAGAAACAGTTTTGGACTCAATGGGGCTCTAAGCATAGGGTAAGTGTCGACATGAACTTTGTCCCTCCATGGAATGAAATCTTCCACAAGTTCTTTTTTTTTTTCCCCTAGCTGTCTTCACATATTAAAAAGTTTCCATGAATTGATTTTTAGGTTGAAAACGTTGACACTAAGTCTTTAGCCCAGCTCCCATTCCCTACTTGCAGTCATCTTTCTGTTTTAATGAAAGTCTCAGTTTCTTCCTAGGTCATAAAATTGACCGTATTTATAAGTATGCACTGTTCCACCCTTCTTTTTTGGTCCATGTTAGATTCCTGTTGAGTGGATGTTGGATAGCTAGTAAGAACATCTATTTTGCTGAACCTTTCTTTAGTCAGAGTACTTTTTTGGCCATTCAGAGATAGTAAGGTCTTTCTGATTCCTGGTGGGTGTGCGGCCTTAATAGCAATATTATAGGAACGGCACAGGTGAGGACACCTTCTTGTGATTCGGGATAACTATCACTTGAAGCTCTAAAATGCTACTTTTGTTCATGCCTGACTGGATTCAATCATTTTTCTGACTTCCCATTTTAATTTGTGTCCAAATAAGATGAATGGTTTTCTTTTTCTCATAAATAATGTGGGTCCTTTTGAGTTTTTTACTTATTCAGAGAATGGAAACAAAAGTTATATAATGTTATTTCCCTGAGAATCTGAGCTAATACTCAGACTTCAGGCATTCTTTTAATTCTGATTTTCTTAACTGTTTTCTACCCCCATATTTTTGGATGATGTCCCTGGCTGTATAATCAGTATATAGTTTTTCTTCATAAGACCGGTAATCTGTCTTATGTATGTATACATAGTACAAAAATAAATGTTCTGTGTTTGTGAATGTATGCAAGATTTGTTCTTTTAAGAATTCAGTTTAGAGGATTACAATTAATTCATTTATAGAATTAACAATGGTAATTAAATGTTCTTAAGAAAATCAGATGTTCAGAGTGTTATATAATTGGAAAATTCTGGGTGAAAGTTTTGAATAGCCTTTGAATAGATATGGCTCTAAATTCTAATAATTGACTGTCTAGCCTGGGACAAATTACTTTACCTGTCAGTGACTCAGTGGCCTCATCTATAAAATGAAGACTGAACAAAATTGTATTTCCTCAGGGAACACGTGTCAGCATCACCAAACTCTTTTACTCTAATTCAGGTTAACTTGATTGTCAGTGCAATTGAAACTGCACCATGCCCATCTTTCACACTAAGTAGGAAGAGCTGCTTTGGACTTAACAGCCTCTGTGTGAAAGGCATTTGGAGTTACCTTTGTTCTAGTGTCCTTGGTTAGCTGCCATCAACTAGACTATTAACTTTGAAGGCAGGGGCCATGCCTGTGTTGCTATCCTCTGTCCCTGGCCCCAGGCCAAGTGCCTAACACATGGAATACATGCTCATTCATTAAATATTTGTTGAATGAATGACTGCCAACCTAGGACATTTACAATACATTACCTCAGCAATCTTTATAGCCTAATAATGAGATAGCTGGTATCAACTCAATTTGGCAGATGAGTAAAACTGATGTAAAGTCTTAGCCCCTTGCTCAAAGCCCCACAGCCAAGGGTTAGTGCTGACTCTAAAGATTATGTTCTTTAAAAAAAAAAAAAATTATTATGGTAAAATATACATGACATAAAATTTACCATTTTAACCATTTTAAGTGTACATTTACCATGACATAAAGGATATTCACAATGTTGTGCAACCCTCACCACCATGCACTTTAACCTGTGCATTTTTTCCTCACTATTATGTTGTCTCTGTTCTTCAGCATGCTTTTAACTGTCTGAAATCAGATTAAAAACTTATTTTGAGCAGAACACTGAAGTAACCTGAAAGTTTAAACTTTCAGACTGGACTGAATACTGGGTCAATGTTTCCCCTTTGCCATCACCTCAGCCAGCTCTATTTCGTGTAGAATTTCTTGTTGGCTAATAATAGCTGAGTATGTTGTTTTGAACAGCAATATATGCTGTCATGTCTACTTTTCTGACATTGAATTGGAGCTGTTTGGTCTTCTTACTCAGCCCAGTGGGGCAATAATCTGAATGGTCTGAACTCCGATTCCCTGTGTACCCGCATTTGGAGCTGTGTACCTACCTGATTAGTTAGGGCACCCCTGGGCTAAAGTCCACTTTCCGCCTTGTACTTGGGAATGAATTTGCTTTGTCATCCTCCACTCCAGCTTCCTGCCAAGATTTCAGTTCACTGCTTTCAGTTTCAGTTTGGGCTTTACAAATGTTTCTTAACCTTTCTTTGGTTGAATTACCTGTATAATAAAGGTACAAATAAGCAATTTTGTTGGCTTCAACAGTGGGATGAGTTGGAAATCTGTGAAAGGAGATTTGAGGAGGGGGATGGATCTGCCTAAGTAGGGTAGCTTGACTTTTCCACTTGTTAAATGCTCCTCCTGCAGTGGTCTTGAAATCCTGTCCTGATGGCAGAGCCAAGGGGTGAAATATGACACAGGCTAGGGACGAGAATTGGCAATTGTCCTGAGTGCACAAATAATTTCTTCCCTCCCAAGCATATTTTACAGCCAAGTGAACAGGAAACAATTCAGCAGGCTACTTGCTGGAAACCTATGGCAGGAAAATAATCTTAACAAAAAGGTGCACATACAGCTTTTACAAAACGTTCTCAAAAGAACCAGTTGTGAATTAGGCTTATTTTTCTCTCATTTTATACCTTATTCCTAAGTGTAAGGCTTATTCCAGACGTTTTTCTAAGCCTGTTTGTGAATGGTAGAAGATGAACTTCCCCAAGTTTAACCAGTCACATATCCTTCAATTTGGATCACTGTCAGCTAGATAGGAAACTGCTGAGAAGACTTTATTCCAAGCCCTTGTGTGGAACAGTCAAGCAAACAGGTGCAGTTTGGCCCCTGGCCCAGCTCTACTGCATTTAAATTTTATCAAGCACACACATGATAGGAAGGCAGTTGGTGGTGTTGTAATTCCAGTCATTACTAGTATGACAGGCCACCATTGCATGAGGCTTGATCTGAGGTGGCTGCTCTAAATATAGCCTTCCTTTTGGGCAGCTGCAAACACCTGGAGGAGCAGGCAGGGCCCCCCAGAAAAGTATTTGCTGTTAATAGCATGTCTGTTGAACAGTTGTATACTATCAGAGCTTGTATTGTGCTATGTTTATACGTAATTAAAAACAGCCCACTGGATCCATTGGTTTATAGTTGGGTTATGTTTAGAAACATGCAGTTTGGGTTGTTGTCTACTGTAGAAACTGGGGATGACGTCATTGGTTTGAATAAGACCAGAAGAGAAGCGGTTAATGTAATTACCAACAGTTTCTTTGATCTCTGTAATGAACACAGCTTACTTCCCTTGGCCTTTGGTTTCTGGTACTGATGAACCAAGCTGTCAGTCATGTGATTCTGTTAAATTGCAATGCTGGTTTATGTGCTTGGTAGTTCATTCTGACAAAAGGGAGTTTATAGTAAAAAAGAACACCAATATTTAGAAAATGGTGCTTCCAAGAAAGAAACTGTAATATAAATTGCTCTTAAACATGTAAATAGATACTCAAACCTCTCTTATATTAAGAGAAAAGCATTTTAAGACCTCACTGAGACTTTTTTTTTTAACCTATTAGACTGGCAGAAATTCAAAATATTGGAGAAGCACTGTAGATGAGGAAGTAGGGAAATAGGCATTCTTCTTATATTCTTGGTGAGAGCATTAGTATACAACTTTTATTGAGGAAAGTTTGTTATATTTATTAAAACCCCAACTATATACCCTTTGACCCAGCAGTATCACTTATGGGAATTTATTACATGGATATACTTGCATGTATACAAAATGATGTGGGCTTAAGTTTATTTAGGGAAGAGTTAATGACTGGAATCAAACAAAGTGAATAAGTTAAATAAGTAATGATACATCTATATAATGGATACTGTTGCAAAAAACAATGCGGATATTATTTATGTGTACTGATAGAAAGGTCTTCAAGATACAGTGTTAAGAGAATAAAGCAAAGGCCAATGTATATTACACTACCAATTGTGTAAAAATGGAAAATAATGTATTTATATATCATATTTGCTTGTCTATGCATAAAAAAGTTCTGGAAGGAAATTTAAGGAAGTATGAACAGTTATGTGTGTTTGTGTATTGAGGGAAGAAGAGATAACATGGCTGTTTTCTCTGTGTGAAACTTTTTGAACCATTGCATATATTACTTCAGAACAATAATTAGAATATTTTAAAAAGTAGGGTTTCTTTGAATCCCCAGTCACAGTTACAGAGGAGCTCTTTTTTAGTTGACTTCCTTCCCATTCTTGCTATTCTGTAGGTAATAGGTTTCCTCATATGGTTGCTGATTGTACTGATATTTGTTACATTCTATCTGGGTACCTTGGGAAGAAAGTGATAACACAAGTTTTTCCTGTTATTCCTCAGCCAGAACAGATGGCTTTAAAGAGCCTCAGGTTGGGACAAACCCTAAAATACAGGCTTTTCCCTTTTGTTTGACAATTAGGATAATATCCTATGGACAGGACTGAAGTCTTTTGCCTTTTCTCTTTTTTTGTAGGAACCTACAAGCAGCAATTGGCGCCTATTATGACTTTGAGAGCCCAAACATCAGTGTGCCCTCTATGTCCTTTGTTGAAGATGTCACCATAGGAGAAGGGGAGTCAATACCTCCTGATACTCAGTTTATAAAAACATGGAGGATCCAGAATTCTGGTAAGTGTATAATGTCCAGTTTTCTTAATAGTTAAAAGAAATAAGGAAATATTTTAGCTTATGTATATGATTGTGTAACTCTGAGCTTTTTCTTACATGTGATATGTCGAATTTTCTTATATTGGAATGCTGACCAAACATTAGTGAAATATCCTTTGCTCTAAAATAGGAAGAATAATTTAGGTTTCGTGCTTCTAAGCTACCTATGACATAGTGGCATCTAAACACACTCCAGTATTCATTTGGTACTAGGAACTAGACTTGTATGTGGTAGGGTATTGTTTCTACCTGTGTAGTTTTAGTTCATCATTTTATTTCTGCTCTAATTAATCTTCCAGTCATTTCTAGCAGGCTAGGGGAGGTATATCCTTGAATAGAACAGGATAGTTGGAAAGAGCTATGAGCATCTGCTCTTTTGAAAGCTCATTTCTTTGCAACCACAAGGATGATTTTCTTTGAAATTTCATTAAGATATCTGGCACATTAATTAATACCACTTCAAAAAATAGGGTAAAAAGTGTGGAAATTTGCTCAGAAGGGGGAAAATATTGTTAGTTTAAAAAATACCAAAGAAGGCCGGGTGCGGTGGCTCATGCCTGTAATCCTAGCACTCTGGGAGGCTGAGGCTGGAGGATCGCTCAAGGTCAGGAGTTCAAAACCAGCCTGAGCAAGAGCGAGACCCCGTCTCTACTAAAAATAGAAAGAAATTAATTGGACAACTAAAAATATATAGAAAAAATTAGCCAGGCATGGTGGCGCATGCCTGTAGTCCTAGCTA
>CAUYRT010067624.1:0-12293 GCA_963574885.1 Lepilemur ruficaudatus | reverse complement strand
TCTTTTCCTGGTTTTGGTATCAGGGTGATGTTGGCTTCATAAAATGTGTTGGGGAGGATGCTTTCCTTCTCGATGTTATGGAATAAATTCTGCAGCATAGGCACCAGTTCTGCTTTGTAGGTCTGGTAAAATTTGGGTGTGAAACCATCTGGTCTGGGTCTTTTCTTTTTAGTAAGATTTTTATTGCTGCTTTAATTTCAGTACTTGATATTGGTCTATTTAGGAATTCTATTCTTCCTGATTGAGCTTAGGGAGGCTGTGTATTTCTAAGAATTTGTCCATTTCCTTCACATTTTCCAGGTTGTGTGCCTAAAGGTTTTGTAGTATTCATAAATTATATTTTGTATCTCGATGGCATCAGTTGTAATTTCTCGGTTATTTTTCCTTTTGGAGCTTATTAGAGATTTTTATTTTCTGCTTTTCATTAGTCTAGCCAAAGTTGTGTCAATTTTCTTTATTTTTTTAAAGAACAAACTTTTTGTTTTATTAATCTTTCATATAGTTTCCCTGTTGTCAATTTCATTTATTTCTGATTTGATCTTATTGATTTCACTTCTTCTGCTGGATTTTGGTTTGGTCTGTTCTTCTTTTTCCAGCTCTTTGTGTCAATTCATTATGTTGTCTGAGAAACACTTTTTAGCTTAGTCTATTTCATTGTTATCCTTGAAATGTAATTATTATGTTAATTTAATTATTTATTGATTAGTTTGGCTCCAAATTAAGCTCAAATATTTCACCAAATAAAGCAACATTTACCACTATTGAAGATGGATAAAGGATATTTAATATGATTGGAAGACCCACTTCAAAGATTTTTCAGAAGTTGTTGACAAAACCAAAATCTCCATTTGGATCTATGAACTCTGGCATATTAAGTCAAATAATCATGTTACTTTATGGTTTATATTCTAGGGGCTCATTTGTTGCATAAACGTTAAATAAAGATGATGAAGATTTTGTGAAAATTTAGCTTATGGAAAGATTAGTTCCATGGTCTTTTGCACTAAGAGTTTGCCCAGATCTCTAATAATGCACCAAGAGCATTTGATAGATTGTGAACATAAGAACAATGTCTGTAAATACTTTTGAGATTGGCTTAGGCTTCCTCTGGTAACTGAAGCAGAAGGAAGCATTTTCAAAGTGATGCCAGAGCAAAATGCCCTCAAGCTTTGAGTATTGAAGCAGTTTTCACACAATAATAGGAAAACTCTTTATGAGGCAACTTTGCCCTTGTTCTCAGACATTCTTTTATTTCTGCAGCAGAAATTAATGTGAGTACCATCAATGAACTCAACTTTGTAATAAGCTCTGCTTACATCTTTGCCAAATGTTTTGTATTGCTCCGTATCTCAGTCCAAAAAATTCAAGTGCTTTTACTTTTCACGGTGAAACATTTAACTATAGAGATACCTCAGTATTTTCTTTCAGACTTGAATGCTTGACCCTATGACATAATCAAGAATATTACTGCCCTTCCTCTGTGTCTTCAAATGCTCAATTTCAAAGTAATCCATTTTAATAGGAGGAAAAGGTGTAATGGTTTTGAATAAGAACCAAAGCTGATACGGCAAGACCAAAGAATCTTTTTTCATACAAGTACTATACCCACCGTAAACGCTCATTATCATTAATATTTTAGTTCAAAATGACATTTTAACATAATCCATAATGTGAAAGAAAAATAATTTTTATAGGTAAAAACTTAAGCATGATTAGAAATAACAAAATGAACAAGAATATTGGTAAATATGCCACCTAAAACATAATTATTTTTCAAATAGAAAGTAAAACAGATGACATTAAATATATAACTCACACATGGAGTTAAACACATATGTAGAAAGATACTTTATTAAATCATAGTGCTATATATTATAAAGTCACACTGTATGAAAATATGTCTATTTTAATTATATTAATATGAAAATATTACAGACAGTTAAGTACCCAATATTTGTAGTAAGCATGACATTTTTTAAAATAATTAAATCTCTTCAGCGCAATTCTTAAAAAATATATATGTACTATGTAGAGATTTGTACACACATGTTGTTATAACATCTTATGATATAGATATATTATTTATATATATGAACATGCTTCATAGAATTTTTGAAATTTAAGGCATTAGGACGGACCTAGAGCAACTGGCCAGCTAGGTGGTAACTTTCCCATTCTAGCCCGCTTCACATTTTCAGTGTTCAAGTCTACAGCCTCCTTGTCGGCAGGGACAGGGGGTATGTGGACAATAATCACTTCAAACCATCACATGGCTCATATCAAGACTGGCACATGTTATGTGGTCAACAAACAGTGAATGAATTTAACTGTTACAGACTCTAGAAAGCATAAACAGTGGGAATAGAGACATGGGACTTCACTTTTTATATACATATTTTCATTACTATCATTGCTAAGGTTGTTTAAAAAATAAATTAATGTGCTTGGAAAATTTCAGCTTTCTAGATACCATTCTACTGCACGTAAACTCAAACTTATTTAATAACAGGGAAAAATAGAAGAGATATAATCACTATTAATTTTAGAAATTAGATACTGCATGACTTTTTTAAGACCTTTAGATTTAAATATCCTTTTCTCTTGAATTATATATACTAAGTATTTAATAAATTGTTTTGAGAATAAGGTTTTATTTTCTAACACTCATCTAACTTTGTTAAACCGTCCATTTTCTTTCATTTAGTTCAATAAACATATTTAGAATAATTAGTACATGAAAATATTATTCTATTATTTCAGATATTAATGATTAGTTAATAACTAAATATTAATTAATCTCTTAAGCTTTATTCTCCAAATACTACCATGGAGATAGCAGGAACCTATGGAATAAGGGAGCTTTTTGAAAAACCAGAGAAGACTGCTTATGGCAATGCAAGTTTCTATGTATAAGTTGTTTGTTCCTGAATTTGTTTAAATTGTAGATCTTATTTTCTCTGTTAGTTTCTATATCTTTTTATCCTGTTCTTCATTCTGATGTTAACCAAAAACAGCATATTTCAAATTTTGCATTTCTCTTTAGCTACAAATCTTTTTTATACTGCTTATTTTGAGCACTTTTTGACTTTTCATATTATTAAACTGGGAAACATGTTATTATTTTTCAATTCATAAATATTTTATCAAATAAATTATTTGGTGTGCATTATTAATACAGTATATATTTAATATCATTAATGAAAAGTCCTCAGTTTTATAATGGTTTTCCATAAGTAAGGGAAACATTTTTTTCATGTTCTGCTTAATTATAACAAAAATGGCTATTAATACTATTCATAACTATTAATATGATTGAAATATTAATATAAATGATATTTTGATATAGCATAGATTATACTGAACAGGATATAAATTCACTCACTCATGAATCTAGAAAAAGTCCCAGTGAAAACTCATCATTGTGTAGTGGATAAAGAGTGATTAACATAAGTGAGTTTCTGATAAAATTAAGTATTTTTTCTAATACTCTTTATTGCACTTTATAACTTTACAACAAATATAACAACTTTTCAAACTCAGTTGCATTTTTGAAGATTTAATCAAGCTGAACATAGTCATTATTGCTATGTTTCTGTTATTCTAGCTAATTTAAATTTTCTTTGCCCCTTTTCAATTATTTTTTCTCTCAGACCAGACAATGGCTCAGAATATATTAACATTACAATCATTCTCCAAAATAATTTATATGACAAAATATGTCATGGTTTTATTGTCATCTTCTCAGCAAGAATGATGTGTGTGTACATTTGCATGTGTGCATGTATGTATTTGTGTTTTATGAGTTTATATTTATAAAGTATTTTTATGAGTTAACATAAAATATCAACATTATTTTTTTCATGGAGTTCCATAAAATTAAAATATAGGAAACTTGGAGAAATTATAACAATAGAATCTTAAATCAGTTGCAATATACCTAAAACAGATCATTCTTGAAATCACTGGGAGCAAATTAAAAGTAAGATTATAATGTAAAATAGATGAGATTCAAATCTATAAAAACCTGAGAAGTAATCATAAATTGAAATGGAGCTAGTTTAGATAATAAATTTATGGTTTGAAATTACCCAAAGCTTTTAAACAATAAATGACATCGTTTGCATTGTAGAAAACAGAAATAGTAATGTTGAAGTCAGAACTGAGAGAATGGTCTAGAATGACAGGCAATGTAAAATAAGGAAAAAAGTGATAGTAGGAAATCTAATTACATGTGAGTAATCAGTATGATAAATAATTTGGATGTTATGGAATGAATATCTTTATATCTTGGCCCTTCAAACAAGCTTCTTTGAACACCCTTTTCTTGTCTCCTGTTGACATCTTGGGGGTATTCTACAGCTGTCTAATCATGTTCATTAATAAGAATGATGTCCCCCTAGTAATTAAGACTCATTTTGTAATTAAAACAAAGTCTAAACCATCAATTCAATCACATATCCAACTCAATACTTTGTCCTTAATTTTATCTGAGACTTAATTTGTGGCCAGATACATCAGAACAAGGAAAGAGAATTAGTTTTTTCTTTCACTCCTTGTTTTTCCTCTCATCTTCTCCCAGCCTTCACATTGTTTTGCTCTTTTTCATTTGCCACAGAAAAAGAAATGTGAAAGGATTTAATATTAAAGAGGTTGAATCATTCATTTACTTGTATGCATTCTAATTTTAGCTCTTTCATGAAATGTAGGCTGTTTTTTTCCAGAGGCTTTATAGGAGCTTCTCTATTAAAGAGTTCCCTGATATGAAAGTTCCCCTTGATTGAGATTGTTAACTAAGCACGACCCCCAGATATCACTCTCCAAGATACCTGTCACAGACTCTGACTATGGGGGACACTTTGCTTTTGGGGTGGAGCCTTGGTAAGAGAGCAGAAGCTCAGCTATTTTCTGTGGCATCCACATAACCCTTGCTAGAATCATATACTCTTGCCATTCCAAAAGAAGGACAGTTGGCTTCATTTTTGTTACCTCTCCATCTTCTCTATTCCTGAGAGTCTCTCAGGAACACGTTAAACTCTCTTAATAACATACTCATTACACTTATTTTCTATGGCAGCCCTGCAGTGGCCCTATGAGCCATAGTGAGATGCCTGAAAGTTTGTGGGCATCCTTAAACTCAACTAATAATTTTTGTGGATGCCTCATGAGTTGGTGAGAAAGAAACATTCATTCCTTCATTCAAGGGGATGAGATGGGACAGAAAGGAGAAAGAAAAACAGAATGAAAGGAAAAGAAGACTGAAAGAAAGAAAGAAAGAAAAAAAAGCTAGCTCCCAACTTTAATTTATATTCCTATTCAATATGTGAAGTCAAATCTTATTAATAAGAAAAAAGTTTTGAGGGCTTACTAATGCCCAGTACCTACTGCCTAGTACAATATTTTGGCCTTTCTATTGGCACCTCACATCTATATGGTATTTCCCAATATATAAGGTACAATCATATTCATGGTTTCATGCAGGTCTCACAAAAAATTCTAAGAAAGTGGTAGAGAAGACATTTTTATTCCAGTTTTACAAGAGAGGAAAATAAGGATCATAGAACTTAAGTGATTTGCCGTGGCTAAAAAGCTATTAAGTTGGAATGCAGGTCTTCCCTAATTATGTCTGTTATAATCTCTAATTCCCCTTCAGCCTTAAGTAATGATAAAAGTGATTCATAGAAATATAAAAAAATTAGTTATTTTTTTCACCTCCAAATGTTGAACTTATACAATGCTAAAATGGGTATCCTAACATTTATGTGATGAGATAATTTATAATTTTAAAGGCACAAAATAAAAACAATATATACCCATGCTTAAAAAGAGAACTGAGATAGCTTCCTGCCTTATGCAAGCAAAATTTAATAGTTCCAATTAAAGAGATGCATTTGACAGAAAAGTTTTAAGCAAGTGACTGTCTCACTGTCTGCTTTGCTTGTCATAATTATATGTCTGTATTTGTGTGTATATACATAGATAGATAATTATTTTGTTATTATTTTTAAACCATATTTTATTCATATGTCAAAAATCATTTGGAAATATTTACTTTCTTTTAATTTATAAAAATCCATCTATGTTTCAGACATAGAATGTTAAAAAAAAATCAATCTGCCATTCAGAACTGGAGCCTGGTTCTTGTGGTTGTACAAATCTCACTCCATTTAATTATATTTAAGGGAAGCACAGATATGTTTACTACATAATGTTCCAAATACAAATTCTACTATGTGTTTATATTCTTAAACAACTGATGAAATTTGTTTAGAATAAAGCAGAAGTTCAGTTTTATTTTGTTTCATTTCTAATAAGTATCACCTGGAATGTGTATTATTGTGTCATACTTTGTAGCTATATCTCAACATAAAGTTTTATGTAACAGTCTACACATAGCTAATTTTACAAGGATCTATAGAATCCATTAAATATTAGATAAGTAAATCTTTGGAAGAAATATCTACTTTACAGTAGAGAAAAAAAATTAGATATGCTCTGGCCATCCACAGAACTTTTTTTCTCCTAAAGTTAAAGAATAGCTACAACCAAGTAGCACACAGACATTGGTCCATTCATTAGATAAGTTTGTATGTGTTTCTTACACTTTAGAACAAATGTCCTCAAATAGTGGACAGTAATCATAGTTCTTGACCTCTTCCCTGATAGGTTTCTGAATCAGTGTCCAGAGTAGGGCTCTTATATTGACCATAATTACCACTTATTATCTTGCCAGATTGCCCAGTTGACAACAGCAACCTTGCCTTTATCTCATAAATAGCATGATGTCTAAGTTCAATCAAGTAAAATAAAGTCTCTTCAGAATACATACTATGGAGGCTAGTTTTAGTAGATTGGTAATGATCACAGTGATACATTTCTGTTTATGTGTGTGCCTGGGGTAGGAAATGCAGTGAAAGTGCTAAAAATGCAAAAATCAAATTTACATTCTTCCAGCTTTTCCAGAGAAGGCAGGCATCTGAAACAAGCGAGTTACTGAAATTCTTTGGCTTTCTCACTCCAGAATTCTGTATTCTTTCAAACCATTCTTTATTTAACTTAAGCCCCAAGGGCTAGAAGACTGCCAAAAAGGATTGTATTTCTGGCTTATGGACCTAGCATAATTTCCCAAATGTTGAATGTATTGCAAGTTGTTTATTGTAAACATGAAGATATCGAAACTCCATTCACTTTAAAATAAATTGAAATCCAGTGCCTTTGAAGGTAAGCATGGCAGTTTCAGCTATAGCAGTCAGCTGGTTGGAGAGGACACAAATGTCATGAGCTTATCAGAAAGAGTGGATTCTGCTATTTGTTATTGGCCATCAATAGTGTCTATTCGATAGAACATTCTGTTTTAGTGGAAAAGTTAATCATTTAAATCCGTTGAATATTTAAATAAACATTATTATTCTAAGCCCTCACTAAAGTTAAATAATAATGAATTAAATGTACTCTGCCCTCAGTGAGTATTTATTCTAGGTAGTAGTAGGAAAGCAAAGCATTTTTGTGACTTTTACAGTCACAAAAATTATCATTGAGAATTGATATCATTTATCATTGAGAATTGATAAATTAATTACATACTTTGGAGAGACCTGGTTTATCATTGTTTACTGCCGGGGTTATAGGTGAGACCACAGGTAAATCAGCATATTTCTGAAGATTATTGTAATACATTGCTCCTTAGAAGTCTCAGTGACTACAGAGATTAATTACTAACAAAACAACTAAACTTACACATGAAATCATTTTTCTCATTGTTTTATTTCTGTCTTAGGTATATCTTTCTAGTTGCTAGTGACAGGAAATCCAATTCACATCAGCTGGATCAATAACAATTCGTTATCTTGCTTACCTAAGAAGTCTAAATGTAATAATGGTTCAAGTAGAGCTTATTCTTTGCTCAAACTGTACTTGAGATCACTTTTCCTGATATCTTGACATTTCTGCCTGATCAATTTTACTCTCAGATTCTATAAGATAGCCTCCATATTATATCCCTTGATACAACCAATTAAACAACAGAAACTTTATTTTCTTTCTCGAAGGCTCTGACGAATGGCTTTAGATTTATTTTGATTGGAGAAACTCAAGTTAGACGTCCTCTGACCTTCAGTAGAGGAAGGCTAAAGTCTTGGCCCAGGCCTGCACTTATGGCCCAACTCTGGTGCTCCTTCCCTGAAAGTGGAAGAAAATGAGAAATAAATCACCAAATGAAAATCGGATACTTTCATCATAAAAAGGGGATGTGGATATTACGTAGAAAAACTATATGAGCAAAAATGAAAACAAAGAATGAGAGCCCACAATGACTTATCACATTAACATAAAGCATCCTACATATAAAACTGAGATTTCATTCTAAAAGTATTCATAATAATCTAATCTTATCATAACATCCAGCTTCAAATCCAGGATGTTTGGGGGATGGTCAACTCATATGTAAATCAACTGTTATAGCTACATTATACATTTATTCAGCTACAAATAAATATATAATGAACAACCAAAGGGTGGAAAAAGAAGATAAGTCTTTGATTTGAGAAGAGAGGTTGGAAAATATATCATTGTTATTAATTCATAGCGCATGTATCCTAGAATACAGAAGAGAAAGGACTTCCTTTGTGGCAATGGACTAAGTTTTGTTTTATCTACTAGTGTTATTTTGTTTCTTAGTTTTTAATATCAACTATACTCCCCTATTTGTGCTTATCCATCTTCAGTTTTTCTGAGATAAACATGCAGAAAATTCTCCCATTCGGCAAGGTGCAATCCCTAGCAGCCAATACCATGTAAGGATTGTTTAGCAGGGCAGATAAGGAATAGCCTAAAGGTTTTTCTCGTAGGGATATTTTGTAAACTAGGCTACAAAATACAACATCCTTAAAACTTTGTCAAAAATATAAATTTAAAATTTATTCTTTATCAGCTTCCTAATCTATTTGTTTTGATTTAAATTCAAAGTTTATTAAGCAATGCTGGAGATCTTGCCTACTTATACTTTTTGGGTCTAATTTTCTGTCTTGAAATTTCTCTCTATAGTCAACAAGACTTCTGTGTTGTTTATCTCTTTAGGATTCTACGCCTTAAATTGGGCATAATTTGGACTACTTGTTCCTTCTTGACCTCTATATCTTTGGAATAAATGGCCTGATGGGGTACAAGAAGGTACAAACTGCACCCCTCCCACAAAGTTAAGCAGAGATTTTACAAGAGGAGGTGTATTAATTAAGCCCAGAAAAAATTCAGCTTTTTAATATCATAGTCATATAATTTTCCCAGACTTGTCTTTTAATAAAGTTACCTTGGTTTTCAGTATTGGTATTCTTCAAACCTACCAGTTACCAGGCTAGATGAATTAAAATAATCTTGGATTATAAAACACAAGAAGAAATGGCCTCTTCTTGTTTTTCCTTCTCTATACTTTCAAAAAGGTTGTTTTCATAGGTTCATTCCTCTAGAAAACAGAACTACAGCAGAAATTCAGGTGATAATATTTAACTGTAGAAGTGCAAGTCCAAAACTATGAGAATGAGAAAAAACGGAAGGGAGGCAAAAGGAAGATACGCTGCCTCTGTGATCTGTCCTCCCACTTCTTTCTTCAGTGCATGTTTTTTATTTGACAGTAAGACGATTTCAAAAACAAAAATATTTCCAAGTCAACTTACAGAAGATTCATTTTTTGTGTATATAGTTTATTTTAATTATTAATTTTTATGAGTATATCCTTAAAATCTATATTTAACACGTCGAATTATTTTTAACGGTTGTAATGACAAGAGGGAACAGTCCATTTTTAGAAAGAACAGCTTAATACTAAGTTGTAAAGCTAAAAAACGAGCTCTAGAAGATGGCTCAGAAGTCATTTATTTCTTCCTTGACTTGCTTATGATCAATGCTACTGGAGATGGCACTCTCCTCTTTTCTACTGCCTTATGCTACTCTATGTCTTCTAGTCATCCTTTCTCCCTTGGTGAGCAAAGTTGCAAAAGTTTTTCATTTGAATTTTTTTCTATTTCCCATAGTCTCAAACTAAAATATCTACTCTAAGAAAACTTTTAATTTAGGAAAATTAACTGCTTCTTAATGCATTACTCCTGTGTTCTGTTATGTTTAAATCTTTATTTTCTTTGGTTTACAGAGATTCTCATGATTACTTTTTTGTATCTTGCAGATATTTGTAAGACTATTGTAATAGTTTTTGCTATATGTGATGATTGGTTTTATTAGGGTAGTGACATTATAGATGACAAGAAGTTGAAAGATTTAAGATTTACTTGAGGTATAGAACTGATAGGACAACATAATAAATTAGGTAATTTAAAGGAATAAAGAACAAATTATTAGCTTAACCGTGAGGAATGGTACTTTGTATAGTTTGCTATGATTTAATCTAATTTACACATGACAACATACACATTCTTTTTATGGCTATATAGTATTTCATTGTGTACAGGTACTACAATTTCTTATTTGTTCATCTGTTAATGAACACTGAGAGTGATTCTAAGTCTTGGCTATTGTGAATAGTGCTGCCATAAACATGGGAGTGCAGATATCTTTTTGATATACTGAATTCCCCTCCTTCGGATATAAACCTGGCAGTGGGATTGTTGTGTCATATGGTAGTTATATTTTCAGCTTTTTGAGGAACCTCCATACTGTTCTCCATGGTGGTTGCACTAATTTACATTCACACCAACAGTGTACAAGGGTTCTTTCTCCACATCCTTGCCAGCATTCATTCTTGCCTACCTTTTGGTGAAATCCATTTTAACGGGAGTGAGATATCTCATTATAGTTTCGACAAAAAATTTTAAATGGAAAAAAAGACATACATGCACACACTCTAATATACCAGTCTGTTTTATTATTCCAACACTTAATTCTAATAATACCCAGGCTTAATTAATATAGTGCTAAGTATTTTTGTATCCATTAGTAATATTCTATAATATCATGATTTATTAATATCAATATTTGAAATTTATTAAAACATGAATATTATTTTAGATGTTTCTTGTCATGACATTATCCATTTGACCAATAAATATCATGCTTTGATATTTTGGATTATGATGCTAAAGCTATAAATTAATACTCATAAGAAGGATAGATGATTTGCTTCTCTAGTTTTTGTTTAAATTTCTCAATAATATTTTGAATCTGCAGAGTCTATATATATTTTGTTGCTTTTTATAAAATTAGTATCCCCAAATAATTTCACTGGTTTATTATTGCTAATATAAGGAAATAAACCAAATTCATACATTTATATTTATAGAAATCCTTGTAATCTTGTTTTTCCTCTCCAATAGATTTTTTTTACCTGAATTATCATTTATTTGAAATTTCTATAAGTTCTAGTAAATTTTTAAATGATAATAGTAATGGGAGGCTTTGTTACTTACATTTTTATATTTAATGACAATTCTTCAAGAATTTCTTTTATTCTTTTTATTTTATTTTTTTTTTTATTGGGGGAAAACTACAAAACATTTACAGTACAATGCTTACAGTCACAATTTGTAGTGAGCTGATTTCCCAAAATATATCACCACTCAAGTTGACTTATCTTGTTACATTCAAAAACCTACTCTGTCAAAGTAGTCCAGATAGTACATACGTAGTGCTCCAACTGTATTTACGTACAACCAACACTCCACTTTAAGTGTACAATTAAATGATTTTCAGTGAATTTACCGAGGTGTACAGTTAATCACATGAATCAGTTTTAGAGGAACTCCTTTCCCCTATTGAGACCCCTAATTCTGCTCCCCAAGTACTTTTCAAGCATATCCCACCCCTCCACAGTGCCCACCACGTTGCTCAGATGTGGGTTTACCCCCTACCCCCCAATTCCCTAGTGATCGCTCCCACCATTTGAGCACCATATTGTTAATCAGTCAGTACCAATTTGATGGCGAGTACAAGTGGGGCCCATTCTTCGGGTCTTGTGTCACTTCACTTCGAATAATGGGTTCCAGCTTAGTCCAGGATAATATAAGAGGTGCTAACTCACTGTCATTTCTTAAAATTGAGTAATATTCCATTGTGAACATATACCAGATTTTAACAATCCACTCATGAATTGACGGGCACTTGGGTTGTTTCCATGACCTAGCAATAGTGAATTGGGATGCCATAAACATTCAGGTGCAGATGTCTTTATCATAGAATGTCTTGTGCTCTTTTGGGGTAGATGCCTAATAATGCTATTGCTGGATCAAATGGTAATTCTAATTTTAGCTCTTTGAGGAATCTCCAAATTCTTTTCCACAAAGGTTGCACCAATT
>CAUYRT010067621.1:0-55569 GCA_963574885.1 Lepilemur ruficaudatus | reverse complement strand
GAACTCCTGACCTTGAGCTATCCACCCGCCTCGGCCTCCCAGAGTGCTAGGATTACAGGCGTGAGCCACTGCGCCCGGCCTCTTTTTTTAATTTATTATTTTTGTGGTAGATACAAGGTCTCACTATGTTGCCCGACTGGTCTGGAACTCCTGGGCTTCAGTGATCCTCTGATCTCGGCCACCCAAAGTGCTGGGATTACAGGTGTGAGGCCACCACCCCTGGCCTCTTTTTATTGTTTTAATGTGGCCACCAGAGAATTTAAAATTATATTTTAAATGATTCACCATTGTATTCCTATTGGACAGCGTTGTTCCAGAATGTCAGCTTAACTGAATAAATAAACTCATAGAAAGAGGCTTGTAGAAATACACCAGAATGTCACCATTTATGGGAGTGCTTTTTGTTTAGTTTTGTTCCATCTTTCTTTGTATTTCAAATTTCATATAAATTATTTTTGGACATTAAAAGGTTTTACACTTTCAGTTTCAGAAGGTCAAGACAATTGGATCTGTTCACTTTCATACTCTGTGGAAAACTTTGGCTTTCCCAGTGGCTGTAGATACTTCAATGAGGTCATCAAAGGAGTATAATTTATCCTAAACAGCCACTTTCAAGCATGGTTTCTGTCACCACCTGAAACCTGTTCATTATCAGATTTTTTATGCTGTATCATTATCTTTAAGGTGCTGAAAATAGTTCTGATACAGAAAGTGCTCCTTCTCCTTCACCAGTTGAAGCTGTCAAGCCCAGCGAAGACAGCCCTGAAAATGCTACTTCTCGAGGAAACACTGAACCCGTGGCTGAGCTCAAGTCCACCACCGAAACTGCACCTGGTGCATCTCCCTCTTCAGCAGTTCCAAGTGCAAAACCAGCTGAAAATGAAAGCGTGGAGACCCAGGTGAATGACAGCATCAGCGTTGACACGGCAGAGCTGATGGAGGTAGATCCTCAGGAGCACAGTGCCGAAGCGGGTTCTGTTCTTGATCCTCCAACCACTACCAAAGCAGACTCTGTGGATGTTGAAATGAGGATGCCAGAAAACAATGCATCTAAAGTTGAAGATGATACCAAAGAAAAAGACTTTGAGAGAGCCAGCGAGAAGACAGAGCCTAGGGATGAAGATGTGGTGGCGGCTCAGCAAATAAACGCCCAGAGGCCTGAGCCCCAGTCAGATAATGATTCCAGTGCCACGTGCAGTGCTGACGAAGATGTGGATGGAGAGCCAGAGAGACAGAGGTGAGACTCGTTCCTTAAATACTATCCTATTCTTATTCTGCTGGCTGAATCACAGAATGGTGCTGGCTGCAGAGATGATGCTTTATAACTATCGGCAAGTTACAGGTAGTCCATGTGAAGTTAATATTGGGCTGTGATGCTGTTTGTCTATTTAAATAACCAAGAATAATTGTGTAATCATTATTTTTTTAATGACACAAATTACAAATTTTTTTCTACGTCTGTCTTGCTATATGTATTCTAAATAATAGTGAAAAGGGGGATTTCTGCTAACAGAATTGTAAATAAACCACGGATGACTGTGCCTGAGGATGACAGCAGTGGGACGTAGTGAGAAGGGGGTGAAAGGGATCACAGGGCTGCAGGTGTGCGTTTTCTAAGACTGCAGCCTCAAGCAAGGCCTATCTTCCCTACATATTAGATGTGAGAAAAGGCTGGAAAGAGAAACATGTTAAGTGTTCTGAAAATATTTTAGAAAGCATAATTTAGATGCAAGTAAATGGTAATTGTAATGACCACTTTTTTATATCAGTTAAAATTTTAGATTGTTCATATTTGTAATTTAAAATACCAAGTATAATGCAAATGAATTTACAGTTACTTTAGTCATTAACAGTAAATTAGTAATACAAAAATGCATCATATCTTTATGGTTTTTGTAAAAATTACACTAAAAAGGTATATTTTACAGGAATAGATACTACTTTATTTAATTTCCTGGTGTTTCCTTTTTCTTCAAAGAAATGGAACCACCTACAGTCATAGTAGAATGTTGTATTAGTGCAAATTCTAGAAGTGAATTCAACTAAAACAGCATTTAATCTTATACCCAATCAAACCCTGCTTTTCTTTTCCTTTTTAATAAGATAGAGACAAATAAGCCACTCAATAGCCAGATCTAGTCAAAGTTCAGCTTTCATAGTGTGTCTTGTTGTCATTATACTTTCAGTCCATATCCAATATATTTTGTATCTTATATACTTTAGAATGAGATTTGATATGAGAATAATATTCAGCATTACAGTGATGATTCCTCAAAAGAGATTTCTGTGTAGTAAATGCTAGAATGTTCATCAACAGGAACTGAAGTAAATGGTTCTGCTTAACCACAGTTATACCAGAAAGTTCAGCTGTCTAGGGTACTCTTCTTAATTCACCTCACAGTGACCTAGATTTTATTTTAATGATCTCAGTCTTTAAATGAAGCAGACATAAATGGATTCAAGCTGGTAGTCCATTTTTGAGCATTCTTTAATGAAACATCTCATCTGAAATAAGGATTATCTTTATTTCCAATGTTGGTTTTGGTAACTGTATATGAAAGAAAAATTAGGATCACAGTAATTTTAAAGGATAAGCATCCTAAAAGATGAATGTGACAGTAATCTTGAAATTCAGAAATTCCTTGTAAAAATATGGTGGTTTCTGAATGACACCCTAAAGTCTCCATTGCTTCCAAACTATTGAAGTCACACTTCCAATTTTCTACAGCTTTAATATCATCTTTGTTCTTTATGTAATATGTAAGTCTTCTATACATTCCAATTTTCTTACCAATTTATACATTTAAAAATGTTTATCTTTCCGTAGTGACTTTGACAACTTTGGGAAATATGACCAAGCCCATAAGGCATGACACTAGTGTATAATTTCCCCAAGTTCATATAGGAGGCATCCTGAACATGAGTGTAGGTATTGGAAACAAGGGGACTGGCAGGGTGTGAGATGGCAGGGATGGTGGTGAGCAGAGGAGTGCATTGGGGGCAGTCAGTGCTGTGGGGGAGTGCTGCTGGTTCAAGTACTATGATCAGTACTTGATTTTAATACCTTGTTTTTTCTTATATCCTCCTGTGTTGGACTTGGGTTAGGGAGTACTAGCGCATATGGAAGAGAAGGGTAGGAAAATTCTGAATGTGACATGTGACTTTGTGGAAGAATTCTTTCATGTAACCCAAATTTATATCCTTAGTGCATTGCTTTTTCAAATGGATTCATTTTGATGAGTGATGATGATTGTCAGTTCTTTTTTTTATGAGAAGCTAGAGCCTAGAATTTTGGACGAAATTCTTAATTTTAAAATGATGACATCTTTTTCAAATATTTAAAAAAAACTCTGTGATCCCAACAGAACATCCTGTAATAGGCAACTAGTTTTTAACCTATGTTTGTATGTTATTGGTAAGTTAGTACTAAACAGTTTTTAATGGACTTTGTTCAGATTGTTTTGTTGGTTGGATGTAGATGATTAAGTTTAGATAAATTTCAACCTGAAAGTCAATATTAGGTTTCTTTATCTGGAAGATTAACATAGGTTCCTTTTTCCTTGCTGTTCAAATATCTTACAAAGGCTAATGTGATATCCATTGTGTCTGTGTGTGCATGTGTATGTACGTATTAACTTGGAAGGAATTATGGTGACTATATGTTTGAAATCTTAAATAAAAATGTATTCATTTGTGTGTTTTTTTTAAATTGCCAACTGCAGAATGTTTCCTATAGACTCAAAACCTTCATTGTTAAACCCCACTGGATCTATACTAGTCTCATCCCCAATAAAACCAAATCCACTGGACCTGCCACAGCTTCAGCATCGAGCTGCTGTTATTCCACCAATGGTAAGTTTTCAGTGTAAGAAAAGTAAAATTGAAAGACAAAGACTTTTATAGACATATATTTCTTCTCTTCTTTAATTGTTTCTTGATTTTGAAAAATTGTGGTAGAAAACACATAACCTAAAATTAATCATCTTAACCAACTTTAAGTGTATAGTTCCGTTTTCTTAAGTGTGTTCACATTGTTGGGAAACAGATCCCCAGAACTTTTTCATCTTTCAAATCTGAAACTCTATACCAGTTAAACAACAACTCCCCCTTTCTCTCTTTTCCTAGCCACTGGTAACCACTTCTTAATAATAAGAAGTATACCAAATATGCAGGTTTTGTCCTCACACCCACCAATTCTCCAACTCTCTGGACATCAACTGGGTGTCATACAAATCAGTTCAGTTTCAACACTGGCTATCCTGAGTTACCATCAGACACCAGTTGTGCAAGTATTGGGTCCCTGGGTTACCCACACTTCTGTCCGAGTAGGTTAAAAGTCAAAGGTTCCCCTGACTCTCCCTGTCAGGTTCCTTAATTTGCTAGAATGGCTCACAGAACTTAGTAAAGTGTTTTACTTAACTATGACGGCTTATTATGAAGGAATACAACTCAGAACAGCCAAATAGAAGAGGTGCATAGGGCAAGGTATGTGGGAAGGAATGTGGCGCTTCCGTGCCCTCTCTGAGTCTGCCACCCTCAGCACCTCTGTGGGTTCACCAACCTGGAAGCTCTCCGAACCCTGTCATTTAGGGATTTTTATGGCGGTGTCATTACATAGGCACGATTGATTAAATCATTGGCCATTAGTGATGGGTGTGTGAATCTCCTGCCCCCTCCCTTTCCTGGAAGTCAGGCATGGAGTGGGCTGGGTGAAGCTGAAAGTTCCAGCCTGAGGATATCTAGGGGTCCCAAGCTTACCAGTCATCTCATTAGCATGTAAAAGACACTCTTATTGTCCTGGAGTTTATAAGGATTTGGAATCTTAAAGAAAGGTCTTTGGGAAAAAGACTAAATATTTCATTTTTATTACATCACACTTCATATATATGAAGTCACACAGTGTTTGTATTTTTGTGACTGGCTTGTTTCACTCATCATTATGTCCTCGTGGTTTATCCATGTTGTAATGTGTCAAAATTTCTTTTTTAAGGCTGAATAATATTCCATTGTATGTATTAATATATACCACATTTTATTTATCCATTCATCTGTCAGTGGACATATGGGCCACTTCCACCTCTTGGCTATTGTGAATAGTACCACTATGATCAGTACTTGATTTTAATACCTTGTTTTCTTCTTGTATCCTCCTGTGTTGGACTTGGATTAGGGAGTACTAGGGCATACGGAAGAGAAGGGTAGGAAAATCCTGAATGTGACTTTGTGGAAGAATTCTTTCATGTAACCCAAGTTTATATTTTTACTGTATTGCTTTTTCAAATGGATTCATTTTGATGAGTGATTAAAATGGTCATTTCCAACTAAGAAAATAAACCCAAAAGAAATGTAATGCTCCAGCCATAAATATTAGTAAGTTGTTTTTGTTTATAACCATAGCAATAAGAAACGATAAAACAGTAATAAAATAAATGCATAACTAGGTTTTGAATATTTAGAATGAATTATAGAGAAATATATTTAAAAAGAATTACAGAGATATGGCTAACGTCTATAATTCCAAGTCTAGTTTATTTTACCTTAATAATCTCTACAAATTCCAAGTCTAATTTTATTTACTTTTTACCTTAATAATCTGTGCAAAATTGACTCATTTTTGATACTGAATTCCAATCTTAGGTACTGTTCTTTTCCTTAGGTATGTTCTAACTCTTGCATTATTTCAAATATTTATTTACTTATTTAGATATTTATTTAAAGCTCTTATTAAAAAATTTTGTTTCTTGTCACGTGACAATTAGTACAAGATGCTGATTGTGTGCTTGTGATAGACTCATAAAAAATCATTAAGCATTTATTCATTGATTCATTGAAACGGACACTTACTACGTGACTAGTTTAAGACAACATTCTTAATACTGTAGGCAATATTTATATATTACAAAGTCTGATTTTAAAAAACTTAGAGACTGGTCTGGATAATGAGGCATAGAAAAAATTTATAGGGCTAGGCACGGTGGCTCACGCCTGTAATCTTACCATTGGGAGGCTAAGGCAAGCGGATCTGCTTGAGCTCAGGAGTTTGAGACCAGCCTGACCAAGAATGAGACCCTGTCTCTACTAAAAATAGAAAAAATTAGCTGGGTATGGTGGTGCATGCCTATAATCTCAGCTACTCTGGAGGCTGAGGCAGGAGGATTGCTTCAGCCCGGGAGTTTGAGGTTGCTGTGAGCTAGGCCCAGGCAACAGAGTGACACTCTGTCTCAAAAAAAAAAAAAAAAAAAGAAAGAAAAGAAAAAAAATTATAATAAAATTTAAAATGAATTAAAATGTGATGCTCTAGTACATAAAAAAAATACTAAATGTTTCAGAGGAGAAGGAGCTTCTTCTTATTTAGAAACTTAAGAAGACTCCAATAATGTTTTAGTTGGACCAAAATAGTCCATTTGGCTTTATAGCAAAAGGAAAAGCCATGTTTACGTGTAAGTCAAAACACGAAGGCAAGAAAGTTGTGTGAAGATTCACACAACTGAAGATTCCTAGTAGGAATCTTCCAGTGAAGATTCCTACTTACGGTAGGGGGAGAAACTATGGAAGTCTGTAGATAACAGGTTCTGTGAAAGTCAAATCTCTTATTATTCATGAAGTATTTATCATGGACCGTGTTTGGGGCTTTTATTTAGTATTACACACAATAGCTTGGATTCTCCCCTTTGTGAAGTGGGAAAGATAGAAAATAAATAAGGAAACATAATTGCAAATTGTGGCAAGTGCTGTGTACTGTGAAAGAAATGAACAGGCTGCAATGAGAAGGAAAACAAGGAGAGAGTAACTGTGTTTTATTGGATGGTTAGGGATGGCCTATCTGAAGAAGGAACAGTCCATTCTGTCCTGAAGAGAATTGCTATGTTCAAGAATTGGTTATGGGAGAGGAGGAGATTGATCAGTCAAGGATAATTTGCCAGGTTTCTGGCTGAAGCAGCTGAGGTTCCGTTCCTAAGATGAAGAGAGTATTGAAGAAGCATTGAGTTTAGAAAATGAAAAGTTCCATTTTGAATAGAGATATCCAAGTGAATTTGTTAGGCAATTTTATATATGAGTGTCGAACTTGGAGAAAGTGTCTTCAAAATAGAAAATCTGGCCAGGTGCGGTGGCTCACACGTGTAATCTTAACACTTTGAGAGGCCGAGGTGGGAGGATTGCTTGAGGCCAGGAGTTCGAGACCAGCCTGAACAAGAGTGAGACCCCTATCTCTACAAAATATAGAAAAATTAGCCAGGGTTGGTGGCACGTGCCTGTAATCCCAGCTACTCGAGAGGCTGAAGCAGGAGGATCGCTTGAGCCCAGAAGTTTGAGGTTGCTGTGAGCTATTACGACACCACTGCACTCCAGCCTGGGCAAAAGAGTGATACCCTGTCTCTTAAAGAAAGAAAAAGGTAGAAAAATGTATGAGTCATTAACATATGCATGATATTTAAATCAGTAGATGGATGTGATCCCTGGTAAGAAACATAGAGGTAGGGGTTGGGGCCCAAGTCCAAACCATAAGGGCTTTAGCCACCATAAGTTATAATCAGATGTGTTTTGATTTCTCTTATGACAGCTTTTGTGATTTATATTTTATGTAGTTCTGAAAGAAACTAACATTTTAAGCATTATTCTTGAAGAAATACTTTGATTACAAAATGGTAAAATCAATTCAACCAGTAATATGACAGAAATAAGCTTTATTTATGACAGGTGGTAATTATTATTACATTGGTCATTGGCATATTTAGATTGTTTTTCTTCCTGTAGGTTTCCTGCACCCCATGTAATATACCAGTTGGAACCCCAGTGAGCGGCTATGCTCTTTACCAGCGACACATTAAAGCAATGCATGAGTCAGCGCTCCTGGAAGAACAGCGGCAGAGGCAAGAACAGATGGATTTGGAATGTAGAAGTTCTACAAGTCCATGTGGTACATCCAAAAGTCCAAACAGAGAGTGGGAAGGTAGGTAGATAAAGCTATGACCACAAAGAACTTCTCTGAGTAGAAACCAAGCTAAACCCAAAAATAGTGTCCTTTGTGCTTTGTAAGTTATTAGCATATCAATTGATTTATTACATTTGTGCCTAACAAATACAGTTCCTTAAATTGACCTCAGGGAAACTACTAAGGAATGGTAGTATCACTGATACTCACAGTCATTATGGAAGTAACATTTTTAATAGCCTTCTAGTGAATATGAATTTTCTGATAGTCATCTTTGTGCTGGCAGACTTTATAAATAAAGTCCTGCATTATGCCCCATTCATCTGAATTTTCAGAGTAAGTGAGAATTGTTGTCCTCTCCTTGAAGTAAATCACCTATGATGTGTAATATTCTAATTCTCTGATAGAATGAGAGACAACTTCGTGCAGTAGATATTGCCAATCAGACACTGGCTCAACCTTCATCCTGCCATTTGCCAGCCGTGTGGCTATAGGCAAGTCACTTAACTCTTCATAGCTTTGGTTTTCTCATCTGTAAAGTAAATACAATATATATCTACCTTGCTGGGGTTGTAAAGTTAAGAAAGTATGAACATTCATTATTATCATATAACACATGGCTCAGCATTATTTTATATGTATAATACAGTGTATTGTTATATACTATATTAATAGTACTATATTAGTATATTAGTGTTAATTATAGAACTACCTTCATCCAAGGTATATACACAGTATAATAGACTGTGGGGGTACCTGTTATCATTGTTATATCACTGTTATTATTTCAAATGACAGATTTGAGTTGGTACATGCTCTTTTAGTTGGTATGTGATACACTTTTATTTTCTTTTAAAAAAAGATTATTATTTCTAAATTTTAATAAATTATTCTGACATGGTTAGAAGAATTGGCACATGTATTCTGGTTGATCATGAACTTATGGTCCACTAACATGCTACAATATGCTTAGAACATAAGAATACTAAAATTGTCTTTGAATGATTCAGAAAACTCTTCGCAGTACCTTACATAGATAAGAGCTATTAGCTTTACCATGCCATGGATTCCATGGGCTATTTAGTATAAAATAAAACTGTGGTATTTAAATGATCCTGTTGACTCCCTACCCCTTGTCCAAATTACACCAATAATGAGTTATTAGTTATATAACACATTGAGCCTCTTATGTTAGAGTTTTAAATGTAAACGTGTTAGTGTTTTAAACATAAATCTTGTGCTAGTAAAAATGTGAACCAGAATGATAGTACCCACCAGGGTATGTGACAGGTGCTAAATGAACATTTCTTGGATGAGGGTAGAAATGTTGCCGTGAAGGAATGAATGATAGATGAGTGACATAATGGAGATTCTTTACCACATTTCACTATAAGGTAGGAATGGACTCATCAGAGGTTTTTGTCTTTTGAGCATTCCAATTATGAGGAAATCTGTCAGTGGAGAATGATAAATTATAGAATAATTTAAAAATCTGTTGATCTTTTCCTTATATAAATGATTTAGTATAGATTTTGTGAGAAATAAAAATGACATTCAAATGCTATAATTTGTTGAATGTTTGCCAAAGCATAACATTATTTAATTAGCAATATCTGAGTTATTTTAATATGGCTATCATATAGTTATTTTAGAACCTCAGTATCTTTTCCTGGTCTGCTTTTATAAAGTGAGTTGTATTTGAGAGCTGAAAAGATTGAATCAGGCTACAGCCCAAAATTCTGAGAATCCAAACTGTGAATTGCATTTCTGTGTGATCAGTCATATTAATCCATGTAGTTTAGGTTTCAGTAGTATCCTAATTTTTAATCATAATTCAGTGATCTTAAAACTGTAATAATACTTTTGATTAATATGACATTGAAAATTTGACAGTTTGGTTCAAGGTGACTTGCTACAAAATTGGACAGTTGGTTACATTTTATCCTAAGGTTAGGTTTTGTTTTAGCTAATCTACTTGATACAGTCATCTATTTTAAGTGCCTAAAGCCTCTCCTTAAGTTAATAGTTATCCTGTAGTTCAGCATATAGGCTAATCTTCAAAATAACATTTAAATGTTTGCAGTTATGTTTCTTGTGTGTAGAATGTTTGACACAAATGTTTTAAATGCAGCCTCATGGAACAGTTTATAGAATGTTAAAAACAGCGAAAATGTGTACCAATTAATGGTACAGTCCACCTGAATTAGGACGGTGCTTTTTATTTTTCCTTTACAAAGTAACAGGCAGCACTTGTTGTCGAGCTATTTGGTTGTAGTCATCTTCTTTTAATGTGAATAATTTAAATAATTATCGCAATAATTTCAAATTGCTTAAAGCTTCCCTGTAAGAAAAGCTTGAAAAAAACCTTAGAGAAAAATTTTCACTTAACCAGTGACATTTACACATGTTGATCTCTGCTTTACTGATAACTTTGAAGCCTCTTTCCTACAGTGAAGGAACCCAAACTTAAGCATGTAGAGGTAGAGTTAGAATTGAACACCTACTGCAAGTTTAACAAAATCTATTCAATCACAATAAGAGTTAATGCTTCTTTGTAACTGAATCTAGTTTATTGCATGTTTACTTTGTTGCTGTTGCTGTTTGTTTTTCTGGCTCTGGGTACATGGTGATTTAAATAGCTATGTTTAGAACCATCTAAATGCCCATCATTTTTTTAAAAACACTAGTATGACCAGTGGATTTTTTTTTACATAATTATAAACTTACTGGAAATGGTAAAAACAATCAGGCATTAAAATTTTAATACAGTATCATGTTCAGTTCTCTAGGAAGAAAGAATTGATTTTCTTTTGAAGTTGGTTTATTTCATAAATGTGTTTACTCAGTAGTAGGACACTTAATAATATAATTCATTATATTAATATGTCACAGAAGGAAAGAGTGCCTTCATCTTAATAGACACCCCAGAAGCATCTGAAATTCAACACCCGTCCTTCAGTGAGACACTGTTGCACTGTGTGTAGAGCTCAGGGTCTGGAATTATACTGCTTTTTAAAAATCCTTGGTAGTATGACTTTGGTTGTGCAATTAGGTATGATTCTTCTGAGCCACAGTTTCCTCATGTGTAAAATGGTGTTAATAACCTCATTGATCATGAGGGCTAAATGAGATAATTCTTTTAATGCACAGTGCCTAGCACTTGAATATTAGTTGATATTTCTATAATTGTTTCTGATTTTAAAAATATCTTAGTAAACTATTATTTAACATAGGGAAAAGAGGATTAAATATTTGAAGGGAGAAGACAAATTATTATTTACAAGATGAGAATATCTACCTAGAAAGCCTAAAAGAATCAATGAAAAGTTATTAGAGCTGAGGAAGTTTCATTAAGTTTCACAGAAAAAATTGTTATACAGAAATCCACATCTTTCCTGTATATTTACAATAATTAGTTTTATATATATAAACCCATTTATGAAAGAGATGGTTTTCTTAGCAACAGAATATGAAATACTTAGGAGTAAGTAGTTTTTAACAAGCCTATCTGACAAAAACCAGGTTTCTCAATTAGAGAACTCATTATTTTAAAATGTTGTCTCCTGTGTTTAGTCATAAATTTAATACAAGTCCAGTACACATTGTAATGATACTTTGTTTTAGGAGGAAGTACTCAAAATGATTTTAAATCTAGACTTATCTGGAAAGATAAATGGATGAGACTAGGTAATGAAAAGAGTAACAAAATGAGTGGGAATTTGTTTTGGCAGACATTAAAATGCTACAAATCTAAATGTTAGGGTTACAAATGAGTTTTACTTGTGCTTTTTTTGATTTTCAAAAATTGCATTATATTAATTTCATTTGTAAAGGAAAAAATATTTTTAAAGTCTTAATATGACTGCATTTCTGGCATGCTCTTTAAATGTTTAAAGTTTTCTTAATGCTTTATGTAGAGATAACTTATATGGTAAGTCATTTTCATTAGTATTATTGCAGTTATATTCATAGTTTTATAAGCTTGTATAGGATTTTTAGATTAGCTTGATCTGCATCTTTTGAAAGGCTTCTTCCATTTCTTAATTAAATTTATTTCTCTGAATATTAAGTGGTAAGAGTAAGCTTCAACATGCTAATTGTAAGAGTTGAAATCCTCAGAGAGCTGACCTCTAATTCAGGCCACACTTAAATTCACAGAATTGCTTAGTAATCTGATGTTTGCCTGTTATGATTTTATCATGCATGAAAACAGTTGATTATTCTTAAGACGAAAGAAAAGTTCTTTGTCCTTTAAAGGGAAAAATCATAATTGAATTTTGGAGGATTTTATTAGGTCATAGTAATGTTGCATACATAAAAAATTTAGATCTATAGGACTTCTTAGCCTCTCTGGGAGTGGATTCCACCCTCCCCCCCCCAGGAATTTTAGACCTTGTTATTAGTATTTGGATGGATCTGCCCCTGGATGATATGAGCTTGGTCCTTTCACACTTGCTATTTTAATTTGGGGTTCTTCCCTTATTTTGATAACTTTAACTTTCATAGGAAAGTCAGTCGCCTATATGCCTTATGCTGAGGTCAAACGTGCTCTAGAACAGGAAGCACAGATCCACAATACCGCAGCAAGGTCAGCCATGTAGGCTCTCTGCAGGAGAAGTCAGTAAAGCCGCTCCACAGCCTGATATGAGTGCATCCCGCTATAGTGTCCTGCCAGGTGAATATTGCTCCTCTGTGCAGTGGCTGCTGGCCATCTAGGCCATCACTGGGCCACTGGGAAATTTGTGTTCACACATTTATACTGTGACATTGATTGTCTTTTCTTTTAAGAATAGTACATGAATTTGTAAAAGCCTTGAGATTCACACCCCTCACCCCAGAAATTCAAGTGTTCAGTGAGAGCCAAAATCAATAAATGTTTCTTAAATTATGCAAGATGCAAAAAAGACTGGTTGTCAGTCATGTCTGCATGTTCTGTAAAGTAGGAATATCAGCCCTTCCTAAGAAGCATCCTTTTTTCTCACCTCCCTTGTGAGGTCCAAAGAGTAGTGGCAAGAGATAAAAAGTTATCGAAGACTGAAGTTTGCCTATGTGCTAAGCAGAATACTTTGAAATGAGCATCAGTTTGAAAGCTCTGGTTTGAAAGGGAGTTGAATATGTTGACCCCACAAATACCATTTTTGACTTGAATATGTATACAGGGTTAAGTGAAAGAGAGATTTAAAATAGAAATGTTCATCCTTGGCTTCATCTTGCATTTATAATTTAATTTGTGATTTAAAAATTCAGGAATAACAGACAGGTAGCATGTTGCAAACTAAGCAATTAACTACCTTTAATTCATTTTTTTTCCTTTTAAAAGTCCTCCAGCCTGCTCCACATCAAGTGATAACTAATCTCCCTGAAGGGGTTCGGCTTCCAACGACTCGACCAACCAGGCCGCCGCCTCCTCTCATCCCATCATCAAAAACCACAGTGGCTTCAGAAAAACCATCTTTTATAATGGGAGGCTCCATCTCACAGGTAAAATGTCTTCTCTTCACAGATTTCTTGTTGAATTTTGTTTTGATAAAATATTTTCCTCTTTCTCACACTAATTTGTCAAAATACTAAGAAATAATCTATCTGGATATGAAACTTACAGAGACAGTGACCAGAAAATGCAGCAGTTGCTGTACTCATGCCATACACAGAAACTTGGAATGTGTTATGTCCAGATTGAAGGGCCATGGGATACTACCTGGTTTAACTTACCAAAGGCACATATTTGCCCTGAAGTTTAGGGTAGTATATATTAAAATGGAATATTTTCAAATAGTAGAATATTTGTTCACTATTATAAAGGCTCTAAATATTAATTGTAGATAGTTGATATTATGCTTTATTCTGACTTTACTTTGATGACTAAATCTCTTTTTTCTGGTTCATTACTTTTTTTTTTAATTGAGATACGGTCTATTCTTAACCATTTGATTAGTTTTGACTAAAGTGCACAGCCAGTGGCCACACCCCTGTCAAATTATTGACCCTTTCATCACTTCATAAGATTTTCTCATACTCCTTCCTAGGCAGTCACTGCTCTCACCACCTGGAGCACAGCAAGCAACCACTGTTTACTTTCTGTTGTAGATTAGTCTTATGTTTTCTAGAACTTCAAGTTAATGGAATAATACATTATATACTCTTTTGGGTCTGTTTTCTTTAACTCAGCATAATGGTTTTAGAGATTCATCCAGGATTTTGTGTAATCAGTATTTTCTTCCTTTTTATTGCTGAATAATACTCCATTATATGAACATACCAGTTTGTTTATCCATTCTCCTGTGATGGAAACCTGAGCTGTTTCTAGTTTTTGGCTACTGTGATAAAGCTGCTATGGACATTCTTGTACTAGGTTCCTTGTGGACATATGTTTATACCTGTGAGTGGAATTGCTAGGTGTATGTGTGCATTATTTTATAATTTTCCAGAGTGGTTCTACAATTTTACACTGCCATCAGCAGTGTGTGAGACTTCTGGTTGCTTCATTTGCTATTGTCATACTTAATTGGTATATAATAATATCTCATTGTGGTTGTATTTTGCATTTCCCTCACAACAAATGATGTTGAGCACTTTTTCATGTGCTTTTTGGCCATTTGTATGTCTGCCTGTGTGAAATGACTAAATCTGATTATCTATTTTTATTGGGTTGTAGAAGTTCTTTATATATTATGATTGGAAGTTCTATTAGATACATGTGTTACATGTATTTTCTCTATTTTTGGCTTATCTGTTTATTTTCTTACTGGTTTGTTTTGATAAGCAGAAGTTTTAAATGTTGATGTAGTCTATTTATAAATTTTTATCCTCCTATGATTAGCTCTATTTTGCTAAGAAATCTTTACCTGCTCCATGGTGGTGAGATATTCTCCTATGTCTTGTTTTGAAAGCTTTATAGTTTTTAGCTTTTACATTCAGGCCTATGAGTTGTCTCGATTTTTATTTACAGTGTGAGGTCAGGATTGACATTCATTTTTCCATTTGGATTTGTAGTTCCAGTAACATTGATGAAGTCTTTTCTTTCTCCTCATTTGATTGCTTTAGTGCCTTTGTTAAAAAATCACTTGACTGTATATGTTTGGGTCTATTTCTGGACTCTTTTGTGCTGTTCATTTTAGAAACAGCAACATTTTTTTCTGTGCTTGTCCATCCTTTTGTTATTACTACAGTCTTGATGACTGTAGCTTTATAGTAAGTCTGCAAATCATGTAGTGTAAGTCATTATTTTTGTTTTTCAAAAAAAGGAAGGAAGATTGTTGTTGTTCTTCTGCGTCTTTTGTATTTTCATATAAACTATATAATTAGCTTGTCAATTGCTTTTCCTTTTCCTTCCTTCCTTCCTACCTACCTACCTACACAAAATATTCCAGATCAATGAGTTTTAATCCTCATCTTCCTCTTCATCTTGGTTAATTTGGAAGTAATGCAATTCCTAATTCTCTTTGCTCTTAACAGCTATGCACAACCATCACGTACATTATTAGTCTTCAAGTATTTTTTGGTGAGATATTTCAAATACCTTTTGGAAAAAGGCACCTCAGAAGTTATGGTGATTTAGCTCTTCCTTCTTTCGATGGTTACTGCCCTTCCACCATGATCCTAGCTTTTCCATTCACTTTAATTCTCTCTTGGAGAAACTGCTTAAAATTGGCAGCATCCATGATTCCATCTTCCACAGTGTAGGTGCAGTCAAGAGCGAATTTCAGAACCTGCTTTTTTCACCCTTTGCCACAAGCTTTTTCTTGGGCACTGTGGCAACATCAGAGACAGAAATAATCAGTTTATCAATTGGAAAAAAGAAAAATCTAATAGACTTTTGGTTGGGATTACACTAAATTTATAGATCAATTTGGGATAGAAATGGACATTTTAGCAACATCAAATCTTCTAATCCATGAACATAGATACCTTCCTATTTATCTAGCTCTTTAATTTCTCTCAGCAGTGCTTTTGTATTTTTCATTTTAGAAGTTTTATATATATTTTGTTTTATGTTTGGTTATTTGATAATTTTTAATGTGTTTTTTGTTTTTATAAATCATTTTTAAAAATTTAATTTTCTAGCTCTTGCTAGCATATAGAAAAACAATTTTTTATATTATAACTTTGTCTCCTATAACATTTACTTAGTGCTTCTAGTAAGAGTTTTGGTTTTGTTTTGTTTTGGTGTATTTCTTAGCATTTTCCATATATACATGTCATCTGCAGATAAATACAGTTTTAGTTCTTCCTTTCCAATTTTTATTGCTTTTATTTCTTGTTTCATTGTACTGGCTAGGCGAGAACTTTTAGTGCAATATTGAATGGAAGTGGTGAACTTGGACATGCATTTCTTGTTGCTGATCTTAGAAGGCGGCATTCAGTATTTCACTATTAAATATAATGTTAACTCTAGGTTTTTCTTACATATCTTTCATTAGATTGAAGATGTTTCCTTGCATTCTTAGCTTGCTGAGAGTGGTCCCCTCCACCCCTCCCTGTTCTTGAATTTTTTTAACTCTAGAATTCTATTTTGTTCTTTTTAAGTGATTTCTTTCTCTCTGTTTGTATTCTCTATTTGGTGAGACATCATTCTCATACTTTCCTTTAATTCTTTAGACACGATTCCCTTTAGTTCTTTGAATATATTTATAATAGCTGGTTGAAAGTCTTTAGTCCAAAGCTTAGGTACAGTTTCTATTCACTGCTTTATTTTATGTGTATGACTAACACTTTCTTGTTTCTTAGCATGTCTTATAATTTTGGTCAAAAATTGGACATTTTACATAATGTGGCAACTCTGGAAATCAGGACAACTCCTACCCCCACCGCTACCCTCCCACACAACCCAGCTTCTTCTTGTTTCTGTTTCTTTTTGCTATTGTTATTTATTTGCTTAGTGACTTTTCTGAACTCATTCTGTAAAATCTGTATTATTTGTCATATGTGGCCACTGAAGTCCCTGCTTAGTTAGTTTAGTGATCAACTAATGATTGGAGAAAGATTTTCTTAAATGTCTAAAACCAGTAACCTCAGTTTTTGCTGAGGGGCCCTCTATGTGCATTGGGGCATGCCTTACTCAGGCAGTTGACAGCTCTGCTTGTCTTCACTTCCTGCTTTGCAGAGCCCTAAAGTCAGCCATAGGCGGGAGCTTAGAGCCTTTTATGTCTTTCTTGGTCATATTCACGTCCTTGCACGTGGATATGTCCTTTTAGGTTCCCAGGAATGTGTTGGAGCTTTTTAAACCCCTTATGAACATCTCATTCTCTAGCTCTTCCTTTTAAGTATTTTGGTTAGCCTGTTGTTTGTCCCAGCTATTTTCTGCTATCTCAGGCAGTAGAGAAGTTAATCAGTTGCCTTTGATTGTTGACAAGCCTGCACTTCCTCTACCCGCCCAAGTCAGGTCACATAAAGACAAATGGAGTCTCCCAGAGAACCACCAGACAAGTGAAACAATGACATTTACCTGAGAATGAGGCTTTTAAGGAGCCCCAACCTTGCTGTTCCATTTTTAGTGGCTGCTAAGCTGCTGGTTTGCACCATGATTGTGGTGGGCTGTTGGTTTTTAATACTACCATAGAGCTTGAGGGGGAAAATGCGAATAGACCAAATTAGAATGCTACAAAGCTTCCTGTTCTTACCTAAATTCAGTTATTTTTCTTGAATAAATGCTCCCAGATTTATACAAGCCTTTGCTAATATCCAGAGTTCTTTAAAAATTGATTCTTACCATTTTTGCTGGTTTTCTTATGCTTTTATGGAGGAGAGTTTTCAGAAGTCCTTGTTACTCTGCTATATTTGCTGATATCCCTCTCCGTAGTATTTTTAAGAGGAATGAATATTGTTAATAATAGGAGCTTACATGTTGGGTATACTGTTTAAGTGCTTTATGTAATTTATTAATAGTAAATATCTACATATAATTTATAGTAATTTCAGAAGACATCCTACTGCCTTTAAAGTTTTTTTTTTATTTTAATTTCTTTAGAGACAGGGTCTCACTCTGTTGCCCAGGCTGGAGTGTGGTAGCATGATCATAACTCACTGCAGCCTTGAACTCCTGGCTTCAAGCAATCCTCCCAACTGTAACCTCCCAAGTAGCTGGAACTACAGGCATGAGCCACTACACCCAGCTAAAAATTTTTTTAATTTAAGCAATCTATGATTTTCTTGCTTTACAAATATTATTCTTGTTTTTTGTTTTTGTTTTTTGAGACAGGGTCTTGCTCTATTGGACAGGCTAGAGTGCAGTGGCATCATCATAGCTCTCTGTAACTCCGGTCTTAAGTGATCTTCCTTCCTCAGTCTCCTGAGTAGCTGGGACTATAGGTATACACCACCATGCCCAGCTAACTTTTTATTTTTTTGTAGAGATAGGGTTCTCACTATTCCCCAGGCTGGTCCCAAACTCCTGGGCTCAAGTGATCCTCCCGCGTCAGCCTCCCAAAGTACTAGGATTATAGTCGTGAGCCACTGTGCCCAGCCTAAGCATGCTGTTCTTAATTTTGGGTGGCAGGAGTACAAATTTTTATGAACAGAAAGAAATTTTGTGATTAACCTGTGAGAAAACAATGTTTAGTGTTTTAAAATTATTTTTTAGGGAACTCCCGGCACTTATTTGACTTCTCATAATCAGGCTTCCTATACTCAAGAAACAGCTAAGCCCTCAGTGGGGTCTATCTCTCTTGGGCTGCCGCGGCAGCAGGAATCTGCCAAATCAGGTCAGTGAGTTCATACAGTCGTCATACATCTGTGTTTGTAGCATCACAGCCAGTAATTTAGTACTTGATTGCTTCATGTTTCTCTGGCTTTGTCCACAGCAACTTTGCCCTACATCAAGCAGGAAGAATTTTCTCCACGAAGCCAAAACTCTCAACCTGAGGGTTTATTGGTCAGGGCCCAACATGAAGGTGTGGTCAGAGGTAAAATATACTGTTTGGCAAAAATACTAAACTTTGTTTCCAGTAAATTTATTAAAGTAAGTCATTAGTAAGTTTTAATGAAAAGTTTTTAAATTATACCCTTTAAATTCCAAATTTGTGTTTTTTTAATATGTAAAAATGATTTTAAATCTTTAAAGGTCCATATTTCAGCAGTTCTTTTTAATAATTACAGTATTTTAGAAGTACATTTCAATAAAACAAAAACTATTATTTTTGTGCTGCTTTTTCCTTCTCTTTTTACTCTTTTTTCCAAGTAGGGGCTAGCTTTTTGTCTTCTAGGGCAGAGGTGGGGATAAAATTTGCAAATAATTTTGTTTTTATACAGGTACCACAGGAGCCATCCAAGAAGGAAGTATAACTCGGGGAACTCCAACCAGCAAAATCTCAGTGGAGAGCATCCCATCCCTACGGGGCTCTATCACTCAGGTTAGTCATGATCATCTCTAGTGTACTGAACAATAGCTAAGAAGAAGCTAGAAATAAAGTCTTAAGATCTTTGGCTGTTACAGCAATAACAGTTTTGTGGTTACATTGTTCAGTTTTCTGTGTTATGCTGGGTCTCAGTGATAATAAACCCCGGATCTATAAACTGTGTGCAGAAAGACATTACTGTGATCATTTTGACTATAAGCTATAGTATCTATACTATGGTACATTTCAAAAGGTTACTTGTTTTACAAATTGGCAGAAGAAGCATGCTCTAACTGATGCAGTTCTCACTGTCTCCCTGGCAAAGTTTTTGCCATGTGTTTAGCTTAAATAGAAATTGAGAAGAAAATCATTACAAATTATTTGCTTGCTTTTGCCCCTTGTGAAGAGGTAGGTCTATAATCTCAGTATATAAGCTGCCTTCTTAGAATCTTTTTTCTTTTTTTTATTTCTTTTTTTTTAATGTCTTTTGTTTGCATGATTTTTTAACATGGCTGTAAATCCTACCCCACATTATTATTATTTCAATTTCAGAATATTATGGGTCTATAAACATTTTGGTTACATATAATGCCTTTGCACCGCCCAAGCCAGAGCTGCAAGTGTGCTCTCCCATACGGTGTGCTCCGCACCCATTAGTTGTGAGTTTACCCGCTCCCACCAGCCCCCTCCCACCTGACCAGTACCCGATGAATATTACTTCCATGTCAGCACTTTTGTGTTGATCAATTAGCACCAGTTTGATGGTGAGTAGATGTGTGGCTTGCTTTTCCATTCTTGTGATACTTCACTTTGAAGCTATCCAGCTCTATCCAGGATAATATAAGAGGTGCTAGTTTACCATTGTTTTTTGTAGTTGAGTAGGTCTCCATGATATATTTATACCACATTTTATTAATCCACTCATGTATTGATGGGCACTTGGGGTGTTTCCGTATCTTTGCAATTGTAAATTGTGCTGCCATAAACATTCTAGTGCAGATGTCTTTATTATAGAATGTCTGTTTTTCCTTTCATTAGATGCCTAGTAGTGGGATTGATGGATTAAATTGTATCTCTATTTTCAGTTCTTTGAAATGTCTCCAAATTATTTTCCACAGAGGTTGTACTAGTTTGCAGTCCCACCAGCAGTGTAAGAGTGTTCCTGTCTCTCCACATCCACTCCAGCATTTGTTGTTTTGGGACTTTTTGATAAAGGCCATTCTCACTGGAGTTAGGTGATATCTCATTGTGGTTTTAATTTGGATTTCCCTAATGATTAGAGCTGTTGAGCACTTCTTTATATGTTTGCTGGTCATTATTCTGTCTTCTTTTGAAAAGATTCAGTGTAAGTCCTTTGCTCACTTTTTGATGGGGTTGTTTGACTTTTTCTTGTTAATTTTCTTAAGTTCTGTATAGATTCTTGTTATCAGCCCTTTATCAGAAGTGTAGCATGCGAATATTTTCTCCCATTCTAAAGGTTGTCTGTTTGCTCTCATGATAAGAGGTAGGTTGTCTGTTCGCTCTCTGGCTATGCAGAAGCTTTTTAATTTGATCAGGTCCCATTTATTTATTTTTGTTGCTGCTCTGATTGCTTTGGGGGTCTTCATAAATTATTTGCCTAGGCCGACGTCTATAAGAGTTTTTCCAACATTTTCTTCTAGAATTCTTAAAGTTTCACGCCTTAGGTTTAAGTCTGTTATCCATTGTGATTTTTGAGAAGTGAGAGGTGGGGATCCAGTTTCAATCTTCTGCATGTGGTTATCCAGTTTTCCCAGCACCTTTTATTGAATAGAGATTCTTTTCCCCATTGTTTATTTTTGTCTGCTTTGTCAAAGATTAGATGACAATACGCGGTTGGTTTAACATCTGGGTTCTCAGTCCTGTTCCAAAGGTCTGTGTCTCTGTTCTAGGAAATGTCAATGACATTGACAAAAGCACCAAAAATCAAATACCTTCTTCCATTTTTAGGCTAAATAAATAGCCAATTTTAATGAATAAAATGTCTTTCTTTTTCTCAGTTAATTTTAATTTGAAATGAAAAACAGTCTTTAGCCGCTTTATGAAGTTGTGGAAAATGGAGAATTCTGTTTTGAGAAATCAAATAGAAACCTGTGCTTTGCACGTTATGAGAAGTGTTTGTCCATTGTTAGAAGTTTTTTCTTCTTTGTCTTGTTCCAGTTCCCCAGGGCAGTGGTTCTCAAAATGTGGTCTCCAGATGAGTAGTGTCAGTATCACCTGGGAAGTTGCTAGGCATAAATTATAAGCCCATGTCCCAGATTTACTGAGAACCGGGCCATAAGAGTGGGGCCCAGCAACCTGGGTTCCTCCAAGCCCTCCAGTAATCGTGCTGGGGCCTTACTAACCAAGTGTGGTTTGTGCACCAGAACATTGCCATCACTTGGGAGCTTGCTAGAATAATGCAGAAATGTTAGTCCCCACTCTAGACATTATAAATCAGAACCCCCATTATTATAAGATCCTCGTGATTTTTCCCTAAGACACAGTTTATAAAAGTATGTGGCATATAGTGATCTAGAAAGTAGTATACTCTCCTTCCACAGTTGGCCAGTGTATTTCAGTTTTCAGAACAAGCTAACACTTTAATATGGACAGAAGGAAAATAAATGGGCCTATATGTATTATTTTTTTCTCTTCATATTTTTTCTCTTCATTCTAGTATCCAAACTTTGGGTAGGAAGACAGTACAAACTAGGTCGAATGAGGCCAAGTTTTATGAGTTTATTTTAAAAATCTGTCCATTTGACATGAGCACTTCTGAGGTGGGTGTAAAGGATTTCTCATGTTTACTACTGAGTTCAGTTAACCAACTGGGTGAGTAAAGTATTACTGTCATCACTCTTCCTGCTGTGAGCGTATGGTTTCAGATCATGCTCCCTAGAGTTTTAGGGCCTTCAGAGTAAATACTGGGAACCCTACATGGGTGAGTGGGATAGGTCTGGACCTCCCACTCCCCTTTCAACCCAAGCAACTCTCTCTTGCAAAGTGTTCTACATATTAGGTTCTATAAACAATTTCCCTTGAAGGAAGAGTTTGCTGCTTAAAGGGAGGATAAAAAGAATCATGGTCATTGGTAGCCCAGAAGAAGGCAGTGCTGGGGATAATATGACCTAAATTGAATTAGTGTCATAGTGTGAAGGCATCTACCTGAGTTTTCTTCCCGTCCTCCCACTGATGACGAAAGGCCTAATCCTGCAGATAGTTTGATAATTTAGTTATTTTTTCTTCATACCACAATTGAAGAAAAAGATGAAGTACTCTAAATTTAAAACTTAATCTATTGTCTTATTTTTATTAGAAATTTTGTAAAAGGTTTATTACATTTGCATGATTTTAGGCCTTAAGACAGACTTCTTTTATGCAAGTTAAGTCCCTTAAAAGAGATTTAACTTCACGGTGAGGAACAAAGATTATTCTCCTAACATACTTCTTATCATTTTAGGAAGTTTTATGTGGCAGAGTTGAAGGAGGAAGGTGCAAGATTTCTTTATGTTTATAAAAATTTAATTTCTGATTTCCTCTCGTAGGCTTGTGTTTTCTTCTTTGAAGATACGGATTGAATTGACTCTGATAGGTCAATAGTGTGATAGGTTAAATTTTCTGAGCATATTGGGTTTCCTCTAAACTTGATTGACTCTTCCAGTGTTTGTGTTTGATTTGATGACAGGGTACCCCGGCCCTGTCCCAGGCTGGCATTCCAACTGAGGCTTTGGTGAAGGGGTCCATTTCTAGAATGCCCATTGAAGAGAGCAGTCCTGAGAAGGGCAGAGAGGAAGCAACGTCAAAAGGCCATGTTATTTACGAAGGCAAAAGTGGACATATCTTATCATACGATAGTAAGTATTGTGTGTGCACACTGAAGCCAATGTTGTATATGTGACTGAAAACATGGGCTCTGGTTTTCCTACATTTTTGCTGTGGGGAGAAATCAGTTTACCTTTGGTGGGCCCATGTTTCCTCTCAGTGAAAAGGGTTAATAATAATACCTATCTCATGATGATTTTGTGAAAAATCAACTCAGTGAAAAGTGATTAACAGTCCCAGAAATGGTAGCTAAGATCATCACTGACTATGGTCAGTCAATTTAGCCTAGAAAAATAATCTTTGTTTAACTTTAATAGAATGACTTTTATTTTAAAGGGATTCATACTTTATGAGTTAATAATTAGGGGATAGATAATCTGATAAGAATATTGAATATAAATTCTCTTTAATAAAACTTTTAATGCCTGTATCTATGTGTGTGAACATTTTCTTTAGGTGTATATCTTAAGTTATATTTTCCCAGTAGTAGTATTTTATAAGAATGACTCACACGTGATATAAATATTGGCCAAGGGATTGACTGAGCTTGAGTTCTCATTTGCAGCCAACTGTCTTGTGACCTTGGAACAGTCATTAGCTATGCTTCCTTTCTCTTCAAATACAAAGAAATAAAATATGTATGCACATAGTGCCTGATGCTTCAAAATGTGTGGTAGCTTGCTTATTTTCTTTCTCCTTTGTTGTCATAACATATCTGGCATTTTTTGATTAACACTTTGTTTCTGGAGGTAAGAAATTAACGTACATTGCCCAAGCCAGAAATCTTGATGTCATCCTAGACTCCTCCGTTTCTTTCCACCTCCAAGAAATCACTACGTCACTTCTATTCATTTTTCTAAAATCTGGAATCCATCCATTACTCTATATCCCCACTGCCACCGTCATCTTTCATCTGGCTAACCCAGCAGCCACGGAACTGACCTCCCCACCTTCAGTCTTACCCATATGCAAAGCTGTATGCCATGTCACTCTCTGCTTCACTCTCCATTGCTTTAAGACAACCCAAGCCCCTAGGTTGGCTTCATCACTCTTAGCTCTTCAGAATTTTCTCTTCTCACTTTCCCCCCATCCGCCTGTGTTTATTTCCCACAACACTGTTCCTCCCAGTCCCACTCTACACATTAGCCATTTCCCGAGCTTAAGGTCTTTTGATGCACCACACACTGTCTTGCCTTGGGGTCTTTGTGCTCACTGTTTCCTCTGCCTGTACCACTTTTTTCTCCCTTTACCTTTGATTTAAGCAACTCTTATTCATCCTTCCTTCTCAGTTTATACTTCTAGGCAGCCTGATCTAAACCTAGAGGTGATAGGTTTCTCTCAGCATTTTCATAGCACATTATGTTTCTCTATTCGTAGTACTTACCACACTGGATAGTAAGGGCCTATTGATATATCTATACCCACCTCTATTGGGTAAGTTTTATGAGGGAAGGGACTTAATTTGTTAACCTTATCTGCAAGCTTAACTTATGCCTGGCACATAGTATATATTCAATAAATATATTTGAATGAATAAAAACATTTTCATGAATATCATCTACATAGATTATATGGTAGGTTAAGACAGGTTTTTATATTATTTATAAGATGGACTATGAAATTAAGATAACTTATCTACTGTACATTGTAGGCCTGTGAGTATTTCCTGTTTCTGTATTCTGCAGATATTAAGAATGCCCGAGAAGGGACTAGGAGTCCAAGAACAGCTCATGAAATCAGTTTAAAAAGGAGCTATGAGTCAGTGGAAGGAAATATAAAGCAAGGGATGTCAATGAGGGAATCTCCTGTGTCAGCACCGTTAGAGGGTAAAGTATTGTTCTCAGAACATAATTTTGGTACATGTAATTTTGTATAGTAAGTTTGCATTGTTGTGCCTACTGTACTCTAGCCTGGGTGACAGAACAAGACTGTCTCCCCCACTCTCTCCCGCAATAAAAGGCCCTGATATTTATAATTTTAATATTCTTCTAAACTTTCTATGGCAATTTTAGGATATATTGTATCTCTGTCAAAATAAAACATCTGATTTCAAGAAAAAAAGTTTACATGGTTGAATTAAGTTGTGTTCAATCTGTCATTTCTACCTGAAATTTCTATTTATATTAATTTAAATCTAAGTTTATATTCGTTGTCTATATATAAATCAAGTGGCCCATAACAGTGGAGGGAAGTAAAAATTAAGCATAATTGGTCATAGCATAGGTAACTATTAGAACGTTCATATTTGAATGATGATGCCATTTGTAGATTATTCCCGTTCAAGTTATGTGAGTTTTAAAGTGTCAAATTCCTTATGAGACCTTTTTTAAAAATTATGAAGCAGATAAAGTGGCATAACGGATAGGGCAAGTACATGAATTTGAATCCTAGCTTCACCCTTCCTGATGAGTTTCTCTGTGCCTTTTTCTTCCTCTGTAAACTAAGGCATTGTACCTACCATTGTGTATGGATTAGAGATAAGTATCCCCTGGCTCTGATCATGTGATATGCCTTCAGTAAATGATCACTATGGTTTGGTTTTGTTAATGACTCGTTTTCTTTAAATCTTAATCTGCCTCAACTAATTTTAATCTAGATGAAATACTAAAAACAGGATAAGTCCTCTGATTTTCTAAGAACTAGATTTTCTTTATATTAAAAAAACTCAACATTTCTTTAGGGTAAATGTGGATATTTCTAACACTTGATTTATATTTATGGGCACTATAATTTGAAACTTCTTGAGGTTATTTACAACTCTTTTGTTCTAGTTTGCAAGTTTCGTTTAATATATTTTCCCTAATTTTGTGATATCCATATTTCATGTTTTCCCTTTTTCACAGTTATATTTCAGACCTAAGTAATGATTTCCAATCCTATATCTTCTCTCCCTTTGATAAAGAAGCATTGGGATTTTAGATTTCGCTTTCAAAGTACCTATCTTTCTTTTTTGGCCCCCCCTCCTTTTTTTTTTGAGACAGAATCTCTCTGTCACCCAGGCTAGAGTGCTGTGGCATCAGCCTAGCTGACAGCAACCTCAAACTGCTGGGCTCAAGTGATCCTCCTGCCTCAGCCTCCCAGAGTGCTGGGATTACAGGCATGAGCCACCATGCCTGGCCCCTTTTTTGACCTTTAATTGCATACTTTCTGTGGCTGTTTTGTATTTAGGAAAACATTTACAAAGGACCATGTGATGTCATATTGGATACTTTTCACTTTTATTTTTTTCCATGATATTCTTTGGATAGTTCACAAATTTAAATTGACATCCCTTCCTCCATACAACTTTTATCAAAAATATATACTCTAAGGGCAGCATTAAGTGTGTGTGAATTGACATATGCATTAAATTTAGTAATTAAATTGCTTTCTTGTTTTGAAAGGGCTGATATGCAGAGCATTACCCAGGGGGAGCCCTCATTCTGACCTCAAAGAAAGGACTGTGCTATCTGGCTCCATAATGCAGGGTAAACTTTCTGCTTGTTTTATCTTTTTCTTTATAACTGCTTCAGTGGCAAAATAGTTTGACATTAATTTGCAGTGCATGAAACCTACTTTTCAAGATGTTTTCTCTTTTGAAATATTAAATATTAAAGTCTTGATTATTACTTTTTTACCTCTGAGCTACATATTAATAGTTTATTGGAAGATGACAGTTGCCCAATCATTTAATATAGAGAGAGGCATCTTTATTATGTAAGAACCATTCTGTGACTGTGATGATGTATATCTTGAACAACCCTAAAATAATGATCAATTAATACTTATTTGAGGATCTGTTGTAAATAAAATTGATTATTACAAACTGCAAGATAGCAAGGCATTAATTATATTAAATTATGGTAAAATATAATAAAATTTATCATTTTAACCTTTTTTTTTTTTTGAGACAGAGTCTTGCTCTGCTGCCTGGGCTAGAGTACCATGGCGTCAGCCTAGGTCACAGCAACCTCAAACTCCTGAGCTTAAGCGATCCTCCTGCCTTAGCCTCCCAAGTAGCTGGGACTACAGGCATGTGCCACCATGCCCAGCTAATTTTTTCTATATATTTTTAGTTGGCCAATTGATTTCTTTTTATTTTTAGTAGAGACGGGGTGTCGTTCTTGCTCAGGCTGGTTTCAAACTCCTGACCTTGAGCGATCCGCCCACCTCAGCCTCCCAGAGTGCTGGGATTACAGGTGTGAGCCACCACGCCCGGCCCATTTTAACCATTTTTAATTGTATAGTTCAGTAGCATTGTTGTGCACCCATCAACATTATTTTAATAAGTATGTTTCCTGAATTCTTTTTGAAGGCACACCAAGAGCAACAACTGAGAGCTTTGAAGATGGCCTTAAATATCCCAAACAGATTAAAAGGGAAAGTCCTCCCATACGAGCGTTTGAAGGTGCCATTACCAAAGGAAAGCCATACGATGGCATTACCACTATCAAAGAAATGGGGCGTTCCATTCATGAGATTCCACGGCAAGATATTTTAACTCAGGAAAGTCGGAAAACTCCAGAAGTGGTCCAGAGCACGAGGCCAATAATTGAAGGTTCCATTTCCCAGGTAACTAGATTATGTCTCTTTTTGTTGGTAGTTCCACTTCAAACTGATGTTTATGGAACTTTTTAAAAAGTATGACTTACTAATTTTAAGTGGTTCTTAGGATGTCAGACCTCTTAGAAATAATAATCTTTATCATCAGTTTTTCTTGCGCCCATAGCATGGAGTATATAACGTGGGCAAGTATACAATTTATGGTTAGTGGGTTTGTGGTTGAGATATCCACACAGACAACAAAGGTCACCATGGCAAACTATAACTGCCGCGGGTCAGACATAGACCTGAGATGCAAAAATATCCACAAAACTTCGCTACCTGTAATGTTTGTTTCTTTCCCTTTAGGGCACACCAATAAAGTTTGACAGCAACTCAGGTCAATCTGCTATCAAACACAATGTGAAATCCTTAATCACGGGGCCTAGCAAACTACCCCGTGGAATGCCTCCACTGGAGATGGTGCCAGAGAACATAAAAGTGGTAGAACGGGGAAAATATGAGGATGTGAAAACAGGCGAGCCCGTGCGTTCCCGGCACACGTCTGTGGTAAGCTCTGGCCCCTCCGTTCTTAGGTCCACACTTCATGAAGCTCCCAAAGCACAGCTGAGCCCGGGCATTTACGATGACACCAGTGCACGGAGGACCCCTGTGAGTTATCAAAGCACCATGTCCAGAGGCTCACCCATGATAAGCAGAACTTCCGATGGTATGTTACTTTTGTTGCCTGGTCTGATCATTTTTATTGCACTTTTTTTTAAATCTCTGGCACATAGTAAATATCAAATTGCCAGCTTTAGATTGTCAAAAGATCTGTAGGTTGTGCTTGATACTAGAGCTATGGTATGCTACCAGTTTAAAAGTAGGCATAATTTTAAGTAAAATACTTAATATTTATATGAAGTAACAGGGTATGGTAGAGTGCACAAATGCTCCAGAATAAGTGTATTTTTAGAGTGGATTTTCAGCTGATTATAAGGCTTTTTGGAAGTCACTTATGACAGTAGCTTCTTCAGTGGCAGGGAAGAGATAGGCTCTGGAGTAAGACTGCTTGGGCTTGAATTAAAGTTCTTAGTACCATGAACTCGGACAAGTTACTTAACTTTTCTGTGCCTTAGTTTCCTCATCTGTAAAATGGGGTAGTATGTTTAACATATTGACTACCATGCTAGGGGAAAAAAAATTTTCCCTGGGGCCATGATGTTTTAATAAAACAAAATGTTCCTTTCTAATTTGTTATTTTTTATTGTTTTCTGTGAATGAGTTATATGCAACACAGTTCACATTTTTAGAATTAAATTGTCAGTATTAATTATAACAATAAAAATATCAACAGGTAAGATTTTTCATGAACCAACTGCAGGGTTTTGCTTCACGAGGCCCCGGGCTCAAAACTGGGTTGAATTAAATACAACTCACATGGCAGTCAATGTGTTAAGAACTTAAAATAGTGTCTGGTGTTTATGGAGGCTCCATAAATGTGAACTATTGTTGTTGCTATTGTTGCTATCATCGGTATCCCATTACCCCATGCAGCTGGCAACTACCTCAGTGAGGTGAGAGGAATTGATTTGTACCAGGTGGTCCCTGAAACAATCTGAGGCCCTTAAAAATATATCCACTTACTTTTAATTTTGTTGCAATACATATTTATTGAGGAGTCACATGCAAGGTCCCGGGCAAGTAGTAAAGGTAAAGAGTATTTGGGGGGGTTGGGAAGGTATAGCACAGAGTGAGGAGAAAGGGAATTGCCTTGTTATGGATAGAGTAATGAACCGAAATCCTTCTGACTTTAGTTTTCAAGGAGAGAAGAATTGCCCTGCAGAGGGAAAAGGCACTCCACATTTGAGCAACTTGGGACTTGAAAGGGGGTGTGGTAAACCAGCATGATTTCTTGGTTTTGATAGGTAGATATGTTTGATCATGGTAAAGTTCATATTATCAGAAATATTAGTAGATGGTGGTGCTGGTTCCACAGCCATCATGCCTGTACTTAATGCCACTGAATTGTACCCTTTAAAATGGCTAAAATGGTAAATTTTATGTATATTTTACCACAATTTAAAAAATTGAGGGTGATGGTTGATAAGTGTTTGGATATAGTAGGCATCAGTGGGACAGTCTAACCACTGAATAACATCATTTGGAGAAGGAGAGGCTGGAGTAGGGAGAAGATCAATGTAGGTGAGGTAATGAGAAAGTCACTGTGGAAGAACAGAACAAGAAAAAAAATTAGTGATTGACAGGTAGCAAGGAGGTTGGGTAACACAAGCAAAGAGAGGAAATTGAGATTTTCTACATATGGGGCCAAAGGAATTTGGAAAGGAATTTGGAAAGTCACACTGAAAAGAAAATCATTTGTAGTAGGATTTATAGAGGAGCATTTAACTTCATTTTTAATCTTATGTAAGGTGCTAAAATACTGGTGCTGTGATCCAAAAGGTGGCAGTCCTCTCCAAATCTGAAGTCTACTAGTTCTTTGCATTTGCATAAAGATTGAATGTTAAAATGTTTAGGGCTATGGTCCCAACCCCTTGGGTCCCTGGACCGCTAACAGTCCGCAGCCTGTTAGGGACCGGACCACAGAGCTCTGCTACCTTCACCCCTTGGAAAAACCGTCTTCCATGAAATTTGGTGGCTGGTGTTGGGTAGGGGGACAACAAAGCTTCATCTGTTTTTACAGCCTCTCCCCATTGCTCGCATCACTGCCTGAGCTCCACCTTCCCAGCCCACACCCCATGGAAAAATAGTCTTCCATGAAACCGGTCCCTGGTGCCAAAAAGGTTGGGGACTGCTAGTTTAGGAGACAGAGGAAATCAAAATAGTCTGTATTTGAATGGTTAAGAAATGGCTAAATAGTATCTTACTTGTAAGTTTTCTTAAAATTGTGGCATTGGCTCTTTTATTCCAGTTACAATTTCTTCTAGCAAATCTACCAATCATGAAAGGAAATCCACACTGACCCCTACTCAAAGAGAAAGTATACCAGCAAAGTCTCCAGTGCCTGGGGTGGATCCTGTTGTGAGCCACAGCCCGTTTGAGCCCCATCACAGGGGCAGCACTGCAGGAGAAGTTTACCGGAGCCACCTTCCCACACACTTGGACCCGGCCATGCCCTTTCACAGAGCTCTGGACCCTGGTAAGCATGGCACACAGTAACAGTTCATGGCAAAGAAATAATATACCTGTATGACTTTTTAAGCTTTTTATTATAATACAACACACAGGCAATTGCACGTCTCATTAGTACACATTATCAGCATTCCTTAAAGAACTAAAAATAATAGGCATATGAAAACCCTCTTAACTGATGGCAGTTGGGGAAGTTGATTGAAAAAGGTGTAATGAGAAGAAGAATTTTAAAATGACAGATGCTATCTTTTCTTTTCTTTTCTTTTTTTTTTTTTTTTGAGACAGGGTCTCACTTTGTTGCCCAGGCTAGAGTGGGTGCCGTGGCGTCAGCCTAGCTCACAGCAACCTCAAACTCCTGGGCTTAAGCAATCTTCCTGCCTCAGCCTCCCGAGTAGCTGGGACTACAGGCATGCGCCACCATGCCCGGCTAATTTTTTCTACATATTTTTATCTGTTCAAGTAATTTATTTTTAGGAGAGCTGGGGTCTCGCCTTGCTCAAGGTGGTCTCGAACTCCTGAGCTCAAACGATCCACCTGCCTCGGCCTCCCAGAGTGCTAGGATTACAGGCGTGAGCCACTGCGTCCAGCCGACAAATGCTATCTTAAACATGTTATTTTACAACATAAGTAGACATTTATTCATTTACTAATATTCTGATATAAGGCCAAGGCCTTTTCATAGACTGTTGGTTAAACCTCACCATATATTAAAAAACTCAACATTAGGCCAGGCACAGTGGCTCAGCCCTGTGATCCTAGCACTCTGGGAGGCCAAGGCAGGAGGATCACTTGAGGTCAAGAGTTTCAGACCAATCTGACCCAGAAAGAGACCCTGTCTCTACTAAAAATAGAAAAAATTAGCCAGGCATGGTAGCGTGGTGCCTGTAGTCCCAGCTACTCAGATGACCGAGGCAGGAGGATTGGTTGAGCACAGGAGTTTGAGGTTGCAGCAAGCCGTAATGATGCCACTGCACTCTAGCCTGGGCAGCAGAGTGAGACTCTGTCTCAAAAAACAAACAAACAAAAAAACCCCTCACATTTCCAGATTTGATTTTTTTTGTTTATTTGTTCTAAAGTGAAGCTAGAATTTAAAGCCATTTTCAAGCAAACTAAATACAGAATCCAGGTGAGGTGCAGTGGCTCGTGCCTATATCCCAGGTACTCAGGAGGATGAGGCAGGAGAATCACTTGAGCCCAGGAGTTTGAGCCCAGTTAAGGGTGACAGAGTGAGACCCTGTGTCTGTTTTTACAGAAACAAACATAAGTGAATGAGTATGGCTGTGTCTCAACAAAATTTGAAATACAGAATCCTTATAGATTTTTTTCTAGTCTTTTAAAGTTGTACAGTCTACACCTTATTCAACTTCTGTATAGAGTCTTTCCAAGGCAGTCAACTTAGTTTTCAGAGAAATGCCTCTTTTCGTTCTTTCATCAATTTACAGATTATTTCATTAAGTTACATAATTCTAATAACAAGTACAGTTGGAAGAAACTTGAACATCACTGATGTTGGTAGACAGAATTCTGAGAGGTGCAGAAGTCTGCAGGTTACTAGAAAGCAGTCTGTGCAGGGTAGAGGGCAGTGTGTTTTATACAGGGAGAGGAGAGTGGGGATCACATCAGCAGGTGGATAAAGAGAATCTCTGCTGGACTGTCACGATCCATACAGGACTGGCTCCCCCTTGTCTTCCTAGAGCCCCGTCCCTGCTCCTCTTTGCTGCTGTTGGCTGAGCGTTAGTCAGACTGTGTTTTCCGCTCAGACCTCTTGTCTAGCCTAAACTCTTTGCTTTTTACATGCTTCAAGTTAAAGTTGGGGCACAGAATACTTGTGTCTCACCTTGGTCTTTAGGGAAGTATTTTTCATTACCAGTGTGCCAAATTAAAAAGCAGGAGTTCTGAGGTTATTTACAATTCATAGTAGCAAAGTCCCTGAAGAAAATATTTTATCTGAAAGTTGTGTCAATGTCATCAAACTATTTATCACTTGAGAACTTTAAGTACTGGATTCCAAACCCAGTATTTAGGAGACTGTCTCCCAGACTGAGGCAGACAGAGTCAGCACAGACTTACCTGGCTGAGAGTTCTAGATGAGGGGGAAGTAAACATTCCGGAAAACATGGTATTTGTTTTTCTAGGGAGAACATACATATACAAAATAGTGCACTCAGGTTCTCAGACAATACTGAGTGTTTATAATTTCCATTTACTGTTTATTATAGTCCTTTATTTAATAGCAGTTTGATTTGCTTGTCATTTTTGAGCCTGAGCTGGATGGATCATGAGTACTTTGAGGATAGAGACATTATCTTCTTTTTACCGTGCCTACCCCTTCCTAGCATCTTGTCTCATGCTCTAACCTAGGGGTTGCCAAACTATGTATTGTTGGCCAAATCCTGCTGCCACCTGTTTCTGAAAATAAAGTTTTATTATAAAACAGCCACCGCCATTCTTTGTTTTGTCTGTAGCTTCTTTTGTGCTACAATGGCAGAGTTGATTAACTGTGACAGAGACTGTATGGCCCACAAAGCCTACAACATTTACCATCTGGGCTTTACAGTAAAAGTATGCCAAGCTCTGCTCCAAACACATGCCAAATTAAATGCTTGTAGACTAATCCTTTTCACCCCCAGGAAAGTAAAGTTACTGTTTGTCTGTCACAAAGTGTTTTCATATAACATGTCCATTGGTTGTATTGGATGATCAGTACTACAGATAATTTTATTTGCAAACACAATTCTTGAAGACTTCAGATGAAAATATAATAAAGTTACTTGTCAAAGGTTGAAAGTGAAAGTAATTTAGAAATTTTTAGCTACTGTTCTTTCCCCTTTTCATTACATCTCAGACATGAGAGTGAATTAGAATTTATATTGCTAAAATGAATCCACCTTAATCCCTGTCACTAAGTAAAAGTTGCACGTGCACTAGCTCAACAGATGGTTTTTCCTCCCTTTTTCTGTGTGATGTTTATGAAATGAATTTCACCCAGGACAAAACTCAGTGCCTTTCTCTCGTTCTCTCATTCAGCAGCTGCTGCTTACCTGTTTCAGAGACAGCTTTCACCAACTCCAGGTTACCCCAGTCAGTATCAGCTTTATGCAATGGAGAACACAAGACAGACAATCCTAAATGATTACATTACCTCACAGCAGATGCAAGTGAACTTGCGCCCAGATGTAGCCAGAGGACTCTCCCCAAGAGAGCAGCCACTGGGTCTCCCATACCCAGCAACAAGAGGTGTGTGTCTCTGCTGTTGAGATTTCACAGGGTTTATTGTTTATCCAGAGTTTCTTGGCTACTTAATATTTGCTTTTTGAATGAATGGTGGGAAGAAAGAAAGGAAAAAAACACCATGTTCTTCTGCCCGTTGACTGTAGTCCTTAAGAGCAAACAAAGTAATGTGTTGAGACAAGGTGTTTTGGTGAACACTGAAATAACTAAACCAGATCATTGTGCTGGGTATTTGAAATTCATGGTTTACAAGTTTGCTGTCTCTCTTTAATCTCTCCATACTTTGAGGTTACTGGTGTGGAGCATTGTATTTATTTAATGTCCTCCTCTAGGTTTAAAGAAGGCTTTAAAAAAGTAATGATGACCATCATCATTCTTATTTATATTGCATATAAATTATCAGTGGATTATAGAGATAGACAAAACCCCCAAATTATATATAGTTCTGTACCTTTAGAATAACGTTTAACATAAATTGCATTTGTGTTTTGGATAGGAATCATTGACCTGACCAATATGCCTCCAACAATTTTAGTGCCTCATCCAGGGGGAACAAGCACTCCTCCCATGGACAGAATCACTTATATTCCTGGCACACAGATTACATTCCCTCCCAGGCCATACAACTCTGCTTCCATGTCTCCAGGTAATATTCTGTAATCACACACCTCTCTTGATAGGACTGACGTGCACAAGTTTTTACAACAGCCTTTTAAAGTATTTGGAGCCGTTTTTTTCCATTTGGTCTAGTGTGGTTTTTTTGTGTGGGTTTTTTTAATTCTAATTCCATAGCAGATTATGGTGTATTGTTTTTCATTTAACATTTATTAATAGTTCCTATGTGCCAACTGTCACTAGATACCCTAGAAATGCCATAAAAGTTTGTGTTATTCTCTAGTTGTTCTCTAAGACTTTTAATAAAAAAAACTTGCTACATCCCAAATTTGAAGCTTTTTGAAAAATTTTAGTCACTTACAAATTCAAGTATTTGCTGTACCAGATAGGTTGACGGTTTGGTCTCTGAGTTTCAGATTCTTGTGTTTTGCAGGACACCCAACACACCTTGCAGCAGCCGCAAGTGCTGAGAGGGAGCGGGAGCGAGAGCGGGAGAAGGAACGCGAGCGGATTGCTGCGGCTTCCTCTGATCTCTACCTGCGGCCAGGTCAGTGAAAGACTCTGTGCCTCTGTCCTGTGACAGATCTTGGCAATTCAGTGTGGTGTGGGGCATTGTGTCTAATGCTATAGGGGGTGCAAACAAAAATTCTAAGATAAAAAGTCATTACAGGCCTCAGGTGAAAAAATAGGGGAAAGTGCTGTACAAGTTAAGATGGTGGATTGATGAATTTTACATGGAAAAATGAAATTTTCATGATAAAACTATCATTTTGATTTGGCCCAGAAATTGGCTGTAGGTGGGCCTGAAGACACTGCTCACAGAGCTCTTAAAGTTAAAAGAGCAGCCTGAGCAAAGACTCCTGGATATTAAGGGGTTGCTGAATTCAAGTTTAGAGAAGGAATGGAAACTATGGTTAGTGGGTTGTGTGCCATCTTGAATTATAGTGAAATGCTGCCATTGTGTTAAGGAGGCAAGTGACATCATTGGAGGAGGGACATGTACACAGTAGTGGCTTGAGATGGATTAGAACCCTGAAGGTGAGCATGACTGGTGCCAGAAGGCCAGTGAGACTCTTCAATAGTTCATGTGCATGCTAATGGTGGCCTCAAATATTTTGACACTGGGAATGGTCAGAAAAGAACTACTAGGAAGAATATGAAGGCAGAGTCAAAGAGACTTAATAATTAGATACAGGGAGTGAGGAAGAGATGAGAAACAAGATTGGTGTGCAGTTAAAATAGAGAGTGAATAGTGAAAGCAAAGAGATAATCATATTTATTATGGACGTAGAGGTTGAATATCCCTTATCCAAAGTGCTTGGGACCAGGATTTTTTCAAATTTTGGAATATTTGCATTAGACCAGTTGAACATCTCTTACCCAAAAATCTGAAATTTGAAAGGTTTCTGTGAGCATTTCCTTTGAGTGTTATGTTGGCACTCAAAAAGTTTCAGATTTTGAAACAGATTTCAGATTTGGGATGATGCTCAGCTTAAGGTGACATGTCTTTGGGCCATCTGTTCTTATCCATGGTATACTTAACCCTTTTCAGTTCTTTCAGTTAAATTATTGACCATGTCCACATTGTCAAATCCTCTGATCTGGTACTCAGGAAAAAAGACAGCGCTTAGAGATGCCAACTTAGGAGTCACCTGCAAGAGTTGAAACTCTGGCTTGAGTAAGGCTTCCAAGGTGCAAGAGTATAAAAAGAGGAGTAGGTCAATCTTGAGATGTTGCCAGGAGATCCATGTAGAAGCACAAGGAAGCAGAGACATGGTCATAGAGGTAGGTGTAGAACTGAAGGGCACAATGGTAGGAGGTTGGCACATTCATATTGTCATAGGAAATAAATCCTTTGAAATCAGTGTGCTTTGCAGTGTATGGAAGGAGCCCAAAAGTTAGTCATCATATTTAATCTAGTAATATCATTCCTGAGGATTTACCTTAAATAGTGGTTGCAAAGCCCAAACACCTAGATGTAACCCATTATCTATATATAATAAAAACCACTAAGAATCTGACTATAGGAATTGCTGTAATGAATTCTGAGGTGGCACCATAATATTCGTTCCATGTTGACCACATTAAAACGTGGAAAATTGATTTAATTAAAGACTCGTACAAATGATGCTTAACTTTGGTAAGAAGTAGATCTTTTTAAATGCTTGTGATCCCACTGATGAAAAAATGTAGATTTATGACAATAAGATACCATTTTTCTGCATCAGATATTTAAGAATGTTGTTAAATATTCCATGTTGGAGCATCTAAAGAAAGACACTCATACATTGGCAATGGCAGTGTAAATTGGGGCTGTTGCTTTTTTGGAGGTAAAAATTCATAATGCTCCTTGATCTAGCAATTCCATGTCTAGGAACATATCCTATAGAAATCCTCATATAAACTGATGGATGGTCAGAAGGGAGAAGATTGCTGAGAAGCTCTGCCAAGGTGGTGCTAGCTGTGAGAATAGGGGTGTGTACTGAAACTGCTAGCTGTTACGAGGCCAGAGAGCATGCTAGACAGTTGAAGCGAGGGCACAGAGCAAGAGGAGGTAGAGAAGTAATTAGGGAATTTGAGACTTCAAGATCCTCCAAATGAAGTAGTTCTGACCAAGTCCAAACTCCGACTTTGTTATGGAAGAGATAAAGTTACCTGAACAAAAGTGACTCAAGCACTGAAGAAGTGTAGTTACTGGAGCCAGACTTTGTGGGAGGATAGTGTGAATTATTTCATCTCAAAAGGCGGAGCTTGCTGAGAGAAGCAGTTACCTGAGAAGGGGGCAGTAAGGGAGTGAAGCAGGAGGAACTGTGATTAAATGAAGCAGCCCTAAGCCCTTGTTAGGGAGTGGCATATTATTTTCAGTGTGATGCTCAGAAAGTTGTACCAAACTTGATTTTGGAAATCATAAACACCAGAGTTTTGGGGGAAATCTGAGAAATGAACTTACCTGCTTTCTATTAGTATTTCATTGTTGGTGTTTTTTGTTTCTCTCTGGAATCAATTGAAATTTATCACAGAAGTGGAAATGACAGTAAATGATAACTTTTGTTTTAAGTTACTGGTGTGATATTATTGCATCTTTATTGAGAAACTTATGGAACATGTTTCCAGAAAGGCCAGAAAGTAGGATATGAAGTTTCTTGTCCCATTTTCCCTTTTTCTATTTAGGAATATTAGGAAATTAACAGTCCATAAATGTTGTTGCCTTTTATCTCTGTGTCTCTATCTTTTTTCCTTATGGCTTGTCTGTCTTCTTTTTTCTTCTTTGTCCCTGCAGGCTCTGAACAGCCCGGCCGACCTGGTAGTCATGGCTATGTTCGCTCGCCTTCCCCTTCAGTAAGAACTCAGGAGGCCATGTTGCAGCAAAGACCCAGCGTTTTCCAGGGAACCAACGGAACTAGTGTGATCACACCTTTGGACCCAACTGCTCAGCTACGAATCATGTCAGTCTCTTGTACACATTTTGACAACAAATACCAGTCTCTTGCATATGCATTTTTAAATTTGTGACTCAATAGATTTTTATAGTCATGATTTTCTGCCCACTAAACTTTTTTTTTTTTTTTTTAATTTTTGCAGTTTGTCCTTCTATCTCCCCACCACATTCCCCAGTAAATGGTCTTCCCTTCACAGAGTTGTGATTTGGTTTTATTTACAGGCCACTGCCTGCTGGGGGCCCTTCAATAAGCCAAGGCCTGCCAGGCTCCCGTTACAACACTGCTGCAGATGCCCTGGCTGCTCTTGTGGATGCTGCAGCTTCTGCACCCCAGATGGATGTTTCCAAAACAAAAGAGAGTAAGCATGAAGCTGCCAGGTTAGAAGAAAATTTGAGAAGCAGGTCAGCTGCAGTTAGTGAACAGCAGCAGCTAGAGCAGAAAACCCTGGAGGTGGAGAAGAGATCTGTTCAGTGTCTATACACTTCTTCAGCCTTTCCAAGTGGCAAGCCCCAGCCTCATTCTTCAGTAGTTTATTCTGAGGCTGGGAAAGATAAAGGGCCTCCTCCAAAATCCAGATATGAGGAAGAGCTAAGGACCCGAGGGAAGACTACCATTACTGCAGCTAACTTCATAGACGTGATCATCACCCGGCAAATTGCCTCGGACAAGGATGCAAGGGAACGTGGCTCTCAAAGTTCAGACTCTTCTAGTAGCTGTATGTATCTCAATCTGAGTTTCACAATGTGATATCTGCGTAAAGAATTACTTTATTCTTTAGGTAAAGCAGAACTGGGGGTATAAAAAAACCCCTAATGCTTGATGGTAAATGTTACAGAAAAGGTTTTGTGGGTTAGTAGTACAAAAATGTATCTTCTGCTATTTTTTAATGATTATTTAAATATCCCAATTTCCTAAGTGTAAGCCTACCAGTATTTTCCATGAGAAAAATATACTATTTATAGAATTAAAATTGAGAAGTATATAGATAAGAGGGCAGAGCTTATTAACATGTTTAGACATCTGAAAGGTGATGGGTATATGGTCAAGCTCTGTGCTACTGAGGTATAATTTCCCAGGAAGTGTTTGCGAGGACATGGTTTTATCTTTTGGCTCATACCCTGAAGCCGCTTCTATCCTTTTTCTGAGATACAGATTTTTAAAAAGTGAGACTACCTTATCATTGGCAATTGGTACTTACACTGCACCTTTCTTACAAGTTGGATTTTGACCAAGTCTGATTAGTCATTATGATGTCTGCCCCGCACATCTGTTAGAATTCACAAACCTACATTAAAATGCTAGAAAAGTTACTTTCTAATCTTTCTTTTTAACTATTGCCTAAATCCTATATGGAATTCCAAAAAGAAAAAGCAGGTATTTAAATAAGCATCTGCTAATACTGGAAGTAATTCAATCATATGCAGTCAGCTCTCTGTTGTCACCATTAAAGAAATTGAGGAGAATTGGAGATTAAAAAAAAATGATTTCTCATGCACCAGAATGCAATGTGCAGTTCTTTTTATCTCCAGGTATCCAACGGCGTAATTATAACTTGTTTAGGTACATATCTCCCCCATTGCTGAGGTTTTTACAGAGAAGGGGGCAGCTTGGTGGTGTGTTGTACAGAAGGAAGACGTCCTTTTAACCTGAGATTAGGAAAATCCACAACATAGGTTTTCCGCGTGCAGAATATTGCCAGCTGAGGAGATACACTGTGATTATATGTATAGGCATTTTGGAGAGAAGTCACCAGCATACTTGGTGATCCCACCTGGGCTTATTGAATGGTATACCACACGGGTTCCCTAATCATTGTATTCAACACTTTTCAGTTTTTATCACAAACCAAACTTTGCTCTCGGAGTTAGATTTTCAGAAGGTCTGAAAATAGAAAGTCCAGCTTCTTTTCTGAGTGTTCATGGTTCTCTGTGGGGTTATCTTTTTTATCACTGAGCAAGACTTGCCTGAAGTCCACAGCTATTTACAGTTATTCAGTGTGGTTTTCAGTTTGACTCTTGAGAGCCTCCCTTACCCTGAAGGTGAAGCACATTACCTTAGTCTTCCCCCTAAGACTTCCAAGAGCAATGTGATCACTGTCTGGGATCAGACTTTGTGCTGAATAATTGGAAGTTTTTAAAAGCAGATTTAGGACGTTGGGTACTAACAGTGATGAGTAACAGTGGATACACAAGTTGAGAATTTAGTATAAATTACTTAGAATCATGAATAGTGATTTATTTTAGTTCCTTGATGATAATTTATGTCCCATTTATCAGGTTTCCATTTGCCTGAGTGTACGATAACCCAGGTAACTGCAATTTCCATGATGTTAGGGTAGGAAGGGCTGGTCAGTTGAGTACTAGAGGAGCAGTAGGTGGCCAAGTATGGTTCATTCTTACCTTCTATACCTGTGTCCAGTCAGGGTCATATACCCTTTGGGCCTCCGACAGTTTTTTTCAGATCCTTTGGTGCAGCCTATAGATATGAAGAGCCCTCTAAGGCCAGAAGGTTCCTGAGCAGGAGGTTACATCTGCCTCTCTCCAATTGTCAGCCCTGAGGCCATGGCAGGACTGTGAGAAGAGCCTGTATCCCCATTGCAGAGCGCCTCAGTTTCCTTGGGAACTGCATCCTAGCGGGGGTCCTTCTCCGATGTGGGCATCCTCTATAGTTAGTTGACATCCTCCCTTTCTGTGAATTTACTTTCTTTCAGATATTTCCTATGATTTCTGTTTATTTTCACAATGTAACACAGTGCTAAACTTATATAAAATAATTTTTGTCAGCAATTCTCCAGTTATTTGAGAAAATCATGCAGCGTTCTGTAATCTATAGCTTTAAAATCATCATGGTAATCAAGCAGCTTTATAGCCTCAAAGTTTTTCTAAGAACAGATTGTCCCACAGAATTGGAATTATTGGACTCAGTTAATTGTTGAGATCTTTCTCAGTGGTTTATTAATCTCAGCTGATGAGTGTTTTCCTGATGATTTCTTTTCCAATTCCCAGGAGAATATCACAAATTCATTCTCTGTTTTGCCTCATATCTCACTGTTTATTATAGGCTTTTAAAACAGATCTTAGAGCCCATAAAATTTTAGAAAATCCTGTATCCTACTGATATTAGGAATATTGAGGAAATACTTAGGCATCTTTGATATAGTTTATTGAGCTTGGTAATTTTTATTATTAACCTGGAATGCCATTGAACATTTCTGAGCAGAATTTTAAAATGAAAATATGCAAATTGGTTTGAAGAACTTGGACTTTTGAAACTTCACAGGACTAGTTTTAAAATAACATTCTTTTCTTTTCTTAAGTATCCTCTCACAGGTATGAAACACCTAGTGATGCTATTGAGGTGATAAGTCCTGCTAGCTCACCTGTACCACCCCAGGAAAAACTTCAAGCTTATCAACCAGAGGTTGTTAAGGCAAATCAAGCAGAAAGTATGTCTTTTTTAAACTACCATTTACATGTTTTCATATTTGCATTTATCATTTGCTTCTATTTATCTGTCTAGACTATGTTAAAAAATAACTTATTCGTTTTAGGGTAATCTTATATGAGTCTGCTTTAGAAGCATTTAAAACTACACTAATGAAAATGACTTTTTAGCTATTATTGATTACTCTTTTCTTTATATTTTAATGGTATAGAAAATAGTTCATATTAATTTTGTTTATCCACTTCAGCATGCACATTTTATTCTAGTCCTCAGACTTTTGTCAGTAAATAAAGTTTTTTCCCCCCAAAATTAAGATATGTAAATTCTTTGTTTGGAGATATATATCACTTTATATATCCTTTTCATGTGTTCTTCTGAATTATGTTTAATCCTTGATAAGGAATAAAAGGCAGGGCATCCTTGGAGTAAGACCTCTATCTGTTCTCTATTAGATGATCCTGCCAGACAGTATGAAGGACCATTACATCACTATCGACCCCAGCAGGAGTCACCGTCTCCACAACAGCAGTTGCCCACTGCTTCACAGGGAGAGGGGATGGGGCAAGTGCCCAGGACCCATCGCCTGATCACCCTTGCTGATCACATTTGTGTAAGTTTTTTATTCTTATTAATTTTTCTTATTTTGATCATACAGAAAGCAGATTTCATATAGAAGGAGAAAACCATAAGATGTCTAGTTTGGGTTGTTTTTTTTAGATGGGGTCTTGCTCTGTTGTCCAGGCTAGGGTGCAGTGGTGTCATCATAGCTCAGTGTAAACTCCTGGGCTCAAGCAATCCTCCTGCCTCAGCCTCCTAAGTAGTTGAGACTACTGGCGTGTGCCACCACGCCCAGCTAATTATTATTTTTTATTTTTTATAGAGACAGGGTCTTGCTGTGATGCCCAGGCTATTTTCAAATTCCTGGCCTCAAGCAGTCCTCTTGCCATGGCCTCCTAAAATGCTAGTATTATAGCCATGAGCCACTGCGCCCAGCCAGATGTCTAGATTTTTTATGCTACTTTTATTGCAGTTACTTTTATTGCAAGTAATTAATGAATTTAACCACCTCCTTTTTTTCTCACAGCAAATTATCACACAAGATTTTGCTAGAAATCAAGTTTCCTCACAGACTCCTCAGCAGCCTCCCACTTCTACATTCCAAAATTCACCATCTGCTTTGGTGTCTGCTCCTATGAGGACTAAAACATCAAATCGTTATAGCCCAGAATCTCAGTCTCAGTCTGTCCACCATCAAAGACCAGGTTCAAGAGTATCTCCAGAAAATCTTATGGACAAATCCAGGGGAAGGTATGGTATTTATTTCAAGTCATATATAAATTTCCCAACACTGAAACAAACTGAATATATCTACAAGATAGAGGATTTGTTTCTTAGACCTGAAGTTCATTTGCCTTTATTCCCTGAAAATTGTAAATGATGTTTTTTTTTCCTCCGTATATTAGTCTTGGAATGTCCACTATGTGGGCATTTGGTACTATCTTTTTAATGTATATTCAAAAGTTGATTATTCTGTTTGCTGGTTTACAAAGACAGCAATGAAAGATGTGTAGTTTGGTAGTAGTTTATGGATACTTGAGTGGTGTCCCTATTTATTCAGAATAATAAATCAATAGTTTCTGTTGTGTCAGCAGCAACAGATGTTTAGGAAAGGTACACTAAGTAAAGGAGAGAGAGGCCAACAGAGGCATCATAGGACGAAACATTTTATATGGCAGCTCTATCTGCTAAAGAGCATATCTTCTTACCTTGTGTGCTGTTTGGATAAAAACATGTTAAATTACAGTTAAGTAGCACAATGGGAAATTAATTCATAAGAATGCTGAGAATAAATAAGACTGGGATATCAGCAGATCAAAGATTCTGGCAAATATCTAGAAGACACACAGAGGAGCAATGAATCAGTAGGGGAAGTCATAGCTCAGAGCATTAAAAAGAGAAATTTGTAGCAGAAGTGATTCTCCAGCCTGCCTCCAACCTAATTCAAAGTTAACAAAGAACAGAAATAAGACTAATGTATTTAAAAAGCTGGGTTTTTTTTTTCTTTTTTTTTTAAGGCAGGGCCTTACTCTTTCTCCCGGGCTGCTTGAGTACAGTGGTGTCATCATAGTTCATTGTAACCTCAAACTTGTGGGCTCAAGTGATCCTCCTGCCTCAGCATCCCAAGTAGCTGGGACTACAGGTGCGAACCACCACACCTGGCTAATTTTTTCTATTTTTAGTAAAGACAGGGTCTTGCTCTTGTTCAGGCTGATCTCGAACTCCTGAGCTCAAGTGATCCTCCCACCTCTGCCTCCCAGAGTGCTGGGATTATAAGCGTGAGCCACCACGCCCGGCCTGGATGGTCTTTTTAAAAATACTTTATTGTAGAAGATTTTAAACATAAACAAAAGTAGAACAGTTTAATACATTTCCAGGTATCTATCACCCAGCTTTGGTAAATGTCAAGCATATGGTCAATTTTGTTTCCTATTTAGCTCTGCTTGCCCCATCTCCAAACTGGATTATTTTGAAGCAGTTCTCGGACATAGTCATTTCAAGAAGCTGAATAAGCTTAAGGATAAGATGAAAGCACATTTATTCTCTTAAAACCACAAAAAAGAAAAGGAATGCAGTTATCAAAGCAAAACAGGAAAGCTATGTATAGATAAGATGACTTTTGGTTCATTCCTGACACACAGTACTATGTAGCAGATTTTGAACAATTGATGGCATTTATGAAAAGATAATCCGTTTGGCTTTTTCACTTGTAATTTTTGCCTCACTACACCTGTACATTTTAACAAGAAATGTTAAATTTTTTTCATTGGTTTTAGTAAAATTATCTGGTTTTTTAAAAGTTTAAAATGTTCACACAGTTCGTGTGTTATAAAACAGCATCAACTGATTTTTAATCTATAAGCAAAACACAGAAGAGTTTTTCTGTAGTTCTGGAACGGGATGTAAATGCTGTAAATCATATAAAAATGGCTGACAGATTTTGAGACATGAGGGGTGCACAGGGAAGAGAGGTAGAAGGAAGGGTATATGCTGTAATTCTTCATTTTTAAAAAGAAAATATAGAAGGGTAAAGTATGCTATGCAAAGTTAAAATAGACAAAGTAAAGATTAAAATGGGCAACATAGAGAAGGTAAATCGAGTTCTTCATTTTTCATGGAAGGGAATTGATACTGTTTCAAGTTCAATAAATCAAGAAATAAAGGTGTAAGATTAGAGTTTTAGAGGTAAACAACAAAAGAACTAAAAAAATTGGTCAAAAGTAGCTACCTCTAAGAATCAGATGGGGTTGATTGGGAAAGGAAATAACAAATAATATTATATATATGTAATTATGCTTAACTATAATAGTAATAAATGCAGATGTTAAAGTCACAAGTGGCTCTTAATACATATAATCACTAAGTTAAAAAAAATTTTTTTTGGTCTTAACAGCATGTTTTTCTCACATTCTCCTTACCAGTATGGTAACCAGAGGAAAAATACTCAATTGTAGAGGACCTCTCAGGCCTAAAATGGTATAACTAGAGGACGACTCACTTGACAAAACTCCTGAGGTTTCCGTTTGGTACTCAAGTCCTTTATCTTTTTTTTTTCTTTTTTTTTTTTTTTTTGAGACAGAGTCTCACTCCGTTGCCTGGGCTAGAGTGCCATGGCGTGAGCCTAGCTCATGCACCATGCCCGGCTAATTTTTTCTAAATATTTTTAGTTGTCCAGCTAATTTTTTTATATTTTTAGTAGAGATGGGGTCTCGCTCTTGCTCAGGCTGGTCTCGAACTCCTGAACTCAAACAATCCTCCCGCCTCGGCCTCCCAGAGTGCTAGGATTACAGGCGTGAGCCACTGTCAAGTCCTTTATCTTTAACTTGATGAGGAAGGACCTGTTAAGTCATGACTCAGAATAGGCAGCAAAACCCTTCAGGGTTCACCTGGACTCGGTAGCCAAGGCTAAGACGGAGTCTGATATTGAAGGATGTGCAGAACCTCAGGATGGAGCAGCTGTTGCTCTAGTGGTGCTGTCTGGCGGTGTGACTCTTGAATCCGCTGGGCATACATGGATAAAGTGGCAGTAACGGACTATTTTCTGATAGCTGGGTATATAATATAGTGAATACCCAAGGCAGCTTTTCTTATGATAGAAATTGGCTATATTTGTTCCTTCTCCTGAATAAAGTCATGAGTTAACCAGTTTCTGTTTACGGTAAGCCTTAGGTGAACCTTGAAGCACAATCTAATATTTACATGTTATGATAGTAGGCCTGGAAAATCCCCAGAGAGGAGCCACGTCTCTTCGGAGCCCTACGAGCCCATCTCCCCACCCCAGGTTCCAGTTGTGCACGAGAAACAGGACAGCATGCTGCTCTTGTCTCAGAGGGGAGCAGAGCCTGCAGAGCAGAGGTGAGGAGAGTGCACTGCCTAGTCTAGCACAGCTCCTGTTGAGCTGGAGGGGGATTAGTGCCTTAAAATTTTCCTTAAGTTGCCTGTTTTCTCTTTTTGGCTTATATGTCAGGATGGGACTCTCGGGGGATCATTTAGTTTATTTTCCTAGTGATCTTAATGCTAGTGGATTTTAGCAAAAAAAAAGTGTAATATTTAACTAGGTGAAAGAAAATCCATTCATTATTCTTCTTGAAATTAAGTCCTTCTAGATGTTTTCTAAAAACTTTTGTCAGTGGGAAGGATCACCTGTTTCAGCCAATATTTGAGTGCTTACTATGTATCAGGCATTGTGGAATATATGTATTATATATGGATTTTATCTTACCTGTTTCTAACCCTCATTCCAGCCCTATGACTTTTTAGGTTTTTGTCCCCATTTGGATTAGATAGATGCCTTTAATTTGGCCACTTTCTGGTCAATCTCCATACCTCCACCAGAGTGACTGTCTAAAGCTCATACAGAATCAACCACTTAGTCACGAGCATGGTATTTGAGTTCCTTCATGACCGGGTTTATGCTGCTCATCCAGCTTCACTTCCTGCCACTTCACCGTTACAGTTTATTCTCTGTCTATATCAAGTTGTTTATTGTTCCCTGAATTCCTTTCTGTCCTTACTCATACTATTTTCTTGGTAAGGAGCACCCTTCCCTGATGCTCTGAGAGGTAAATATGTGATTTGCTCATGGTCATGCTGCAAGTAAGAGGGAGAGTCCAGTTTTAAACCACGGTCTTTCTAACACCAAACCACTAGTGCATTTCTTACAATGTGTTGCTATTCATTATAATATATATTCTTAGGCAACCAACCTTTCAGTGAAATGAAGAAGGAAATCCATTTATAGAGAGGGAATGATATTCAATTTAATTATACATTTACATGTTTTCCCCTCAGTTTGTGAGATTTTTGGAGACCATGTTATTCCTTTTTTCTCTCACCTTGTCTTTCTTGGCATATAGTTAGTGTTCCTATGTTTGAATGATGAATTAACAAGATTAGGTTTGAACAGCCTTATGTTCTCTGTTACCATCTCTGGCTCTATCTAGATCCTTGGTGGCCTTGAGCTGTTAGGGGAAACTTGATTATTAAAATGTGTTAGTATAGGAAGCTGCCAATAAAATGTGAAATCCTTTACATTAAACTTAGCTCATCTGTTTGTTGGCTTGAAATGATTGTAACAAATAAGCAATTGTATTCATATACTGTAACTGTTCTGTTCAAGTCCAACTGTTGGTTGCTTAAGTATAAACTCTTGCTATTTTATAGACAGGTTGACATTAGTTATAATATCAGTGTACTTAAAGGTAATTATGTCAGCAAAATAGTCTCTGGTTTATGTGGTAACCATAAATATATCAGTGTTTGTAAACATTATGCAAAGAGTGTCATAAGCTGTTTTTGTGTTTTCCCATTAAGACTAACTTGCTGCTTATTCATTCCTTGTTAAGAATCTCTGCTCTAGATTGTCTCCATTCTAATCCTAATTTTACATTTCCTATTTGAGAGCTGAAGTATTTGACTGTGTCCTTAAATGATGTACTAAGTGACTTATGGTCACATATTGTTTGTTAGGGTTGTTTCTTAGGTATGGGGAGGCAGTAGTTTTCTAAGTACTCTCTATTATTATTGTTGATAGGAATGTCCCCAGGGTTAGGAGTACATGATTGTAATAGACTTAATTGTGTTCCTAACAGGAATGATTCCCGCTCACCAGGGAGTATAAACTACTTGCCTTCATTCTTCACCAAGCTTGAAAACACATCACCCATGGTTAAATCAAAGAAGCAAGAGATTTTTCGTAAGTTGAACTCCTCTGGTGGAGGTGACTCTGATATGGGTAAGTGGGATTTCTTTCATGAACCCCAAATAAAACATGCATTAATAATGATATCTGCAGTATTGCCTCTCCTATAATCCTTGCGTTTGAAGGCTCTTACAGAGCATCTGTCCAACACATCTGATCCTAAAGTTCCTTCTCAAATGTCTGCCAGTTCATGAAAAGTTCCTAATTAGGGACCAGGAACTCACTCCTTTCTGAAGCTCTCCGTTTTGTCTTTGAACAAATGCTGTGTCTAGGATATTTTTTTCTTAGGTGGGGCTGGATTAACACTCCGTAGTTTTGTTTTATTTTGTTTTTCTTCTCCTACCCACTGGTTTTAGTTTTATCCATTTGGGCCATCGTCACATGGCATCTCAGATATGTGAAGATGTGTCCTTCATGAGTCTTTTTATAAATATCCCTAGGTTCACCAGTTGTTCTTCATGGGTCCTCATTCTGAGCACCCCTACAATCTCAGTTGCTCTCCACCAAAACCATAGCCTAGCCTTTCAGTAGGTTCTGAGTAATACAAAATAGAGTAGTGTGATATGATTTATCCTAAATTCATCGTTATTAAGGTACCCTAAGGTTGTATTAGCTGTTAGTTGGCAACCTATACACTGTTAAGTTATAGTGCACTTAGTATGAATATAGATGTCAGGGACTCCCAGGCTACTCTTAATCTGCACCTCTTGCCTGCTCTACTTTTGCAGTTACGAGCCCCACATACAGGAGAAGGCAGTCTGTGCTTGCTCCATCCCAACTACTTTTTCTGCCCTACCTGTGTCTTTCTAGATCTTAGTTGAATCATTAAGCATTCAAGCAACTCTGATAAACTCACCATCTAAAAATATAACATGGTAGCAAAGGTTATCTAGCACTTACTGTGTGCTAGGCTCTGTTCGAAGCATGTGTAGATGTAACCTCCATCCTCACAACAACCCTACATGCTACATATTGTAATTATCTCCATTTTGTAGATGAGGAAACTGAGCCTCAGAAGTGTAATAACTGGCGCAGGTTACATGTCTAGTAAGTAATGGGGCTGCAGTTCAAACCCAGGCATTCCAGCACCAGTGTCCATGTTTCCAATGATGGACTAAATGGTTCCTAAAAGTTCTATACTCAAAGCATCTTAGCCAGATTGTTGGTAAGTATCCCATAGAAAGCTCTGTGCTTTGGATCAATATGCATGCATTAACCAGACCCTCCTCATAACTCTCATTTGGCACGCTCACTTTACTGTCCTACGGTCTTTCTTACCCATCTTTTCCTGTTATTCCCAGTGATAGACTCTGGGTACACAGTGATCTGCCTTTTTTCTGTGATCTCCCATCAACGAGTCTCCTGACCCTGTGAAAGGAAACTGTGGGCTATCAAATGCCAGGTGGATGTGTGTTTGGATCTGTGCCACTTTGTGATTAATAAATGTTGACCATCAGAGAAAAAAGATGAACCCAGTTCACTGTTTGTGAACTTATCCTACCTCTTAGTTACTAGAGTCTTTTGTTAAGTGGCAACAAAAAAAAAAAAAATCACATAAAAGATAAATATTTTGGAATGCTGACCAGAATTGCTGTCAGGCTTACAGATACCTTTTCTTTTTAAAAAATATTACTATTTTCTGTCTGTAGTCATCAACAGTACCTACACCTCCTCAGATGTCACCAACAAAAATATGGTGCTCTCATTTCATATTCTCTCAGAACCCAGAGATGAACTTGTCCGAGGATGGAGACGTACAGATCTTAGAGCAAACAGTTGTTGCTCTCATCCTCTCTATTCTTTGTCTTGCCCTTTTGGTGGGAAATTCTTGATAGGGAAGTGACTCATACGTATGAGTTCAGGAGATCTACTTTATAATTTCATCTCTTACCTGATGTTTTACTTTGTCCTTAGGCAGTAGCTCTGTCATTCATTGATTCAACAACCATTCATTGAGCAGAGCACTATACTGGGTGTTTTTAGTATGACGGACTCTTCTGTCTAAAAATGTATGATAAAACAAGTCCCTAACTTGAATAGGAAATAAAGTGTATTAAAGTCTTAAGGCAAATACTAACAAAATTGCTTTACAGTCTAGGATTTTTTTTTTGATTGCAAGAATTGTTTTTAATTGTGGAAAGGGAAATTTATATTAAAGAACCAGTGGGTTCCTGGGACCCCTGGGCACATTCAGTCCTCACTGGGAAGTAGAATTTAGAAATCAAAGCCATGAGCAACCAAGAAAGCTTCGCTTCTACTCATTGTCTCTCAATTCAGTGTTCCCAAGGACATCAATGACTTTATTTTTAAAATACCTTAATGCTTTAAAACTTTATTTGATCTCTCTGCAGCTTTTGCCATAGTGAACCACTTCCCTTTTCCAGAAATACTCTCTTCTCTTCACTTTCAGGTAGTGCATTCTCCTGGTTTTTCTCTACTTCTTTGGCCATTTCTGTCTCCCTAGAAGTTCAGTCTTGCTTTGCCTGGCCCTTGGTTGGTTTTCTGTTCATGAATTATAATCTCTCAGTCATTTCATCCACTTTAGGGGTTTAAACTGTCACTTTTCTGCTAAAAAGTCCCAAATTTATATCTAGAGTCCAGTGTATCTTTGCAGACCTCATTTCTTCTTGAATATCTTACTGGCTCCTGAAATATCTAAAACTGAATTTATATTTCACCTCTCCACAAAAAATTCCTCCTCCACCACCACGATTTCTTTTACTTCAGCCACCCTTGTCCTGGCCATCCTCTCTTCCCTCCCTCATCACCTCCTGCGGGTGGCTACCTCCTCCTGTCAAAGCTGCTCCTCAAGGCTCTCACATACCTGCCTTCCCTCCCCTCCTCATTTCTGAGCAGTAACCACATCCTCTCTCAACAGTTTGCTCATCTGTTTGAAACCAGAGGTCCTAAACTTTAATATGCCCCACAGTTACCTGGAGTGCTTATTAAATTGGGGAATAATCGGGCCCAGGAATGTAGAAAATTTATATTTTTACTAAACTACCCAGGTGATTCTGATTTGTAGGGCCTCAGAAAGTACCACACTGAACTGTAAGCTCCATAAACAAAGGAACAGGGAGTGCATTATAAATACAGCATCTAAGTATTATTGTTTAACTATATGAAATTGTCTTATCTGACCATTTTTGATGAATAAGAAGGTAATTTTATTATGATTAGCCAAACAATTGCTCAGTAAGTATTTGTTAAGTGAATGAATGAGTCCTATTCCAAAAACTTTAATTACAAGGCTATTATTTCAGGTTCAACTTACTTCCTGTGTTACCTGGGCCATAAGAAGACTCATCTTTAGTAATTGTTTTATAGTTATTCAAGGAAATTTTACTCCTCCTCTTGTCAGGTTAAAACCTCTTTGATCAAGAAAGTGAGTTTCTAGGCACATGCACTCTTCTGTCTGCACAAATGGCCGTCATCCCCAGAATGAGAGTCCATTTTTCTGTGGTTTCATCCGAAACTCTGCATTCTTCTCTAGAACATCATTTGTTTAGTCACCCACTTCCTGTGCTCTTTTTTTTTTCTCTTTAAAATTCTCAGCATCAAGTTGAAACACCACTTATGTCCCCAAATTCCTTCCTCTTTGGGCAAAGTGCTTTATAGGGATTCCAGGTCTTCTGATGTTATCATTCAAACTGCTCAAATTAGAAATTTTGCAGTCAGCAGGAATGAAAACAGTGAACAGAGAATTTTTTCTTGTCTAGGGAATATCCTGAATTTCCATGGTAGGAAACAGTCATTTTCATGCTGTTCACTGAAGTGGCTTCCATTGGATCTGATCTCAAACCTGCTGGTGCTTGCAGAGGTCATCTTAGAGTCCAGAGCTGCTTCTTTAGGAAGCCTGGATTCCAAGAGCAACTTTTTCCTATTTGCTTTTCGCTAGCAATGCGAAGTGTCTCTTTCCCGTCTCTGGGTTATACTGTTCTTGAGATTCTTTTGTTTTTGTTTAGAGATGGGATCTCAACTGTGTTGCCCAGGCTGGCCTCCAACTCCTGGGTTCAAGTGAGCCTCCCACCTCAGCCTCCCAAGTTGCTGGGATCATAGGCATGCACGACCATGCCCAGTGCTGTATTGCTCTTGTTAACATTTTTCTGCCTCACGCGATTTATTTCCTGATTTCTTCTTTTTTTAAAAAAAAGTTATTTCTTTCATTTTATCTTTACTTAAGATAAAAGTGAAACATAAAGGTTGAGATAATAGAAAAAAAAAATTAATTTTGGCCAGACTCAGTGGCTAACGCCTGTAATTCTAACACTTTGAGTGGCCAAAGTGGGAGGCCAGGAGTTCAAGACCAGCCTGGGTAACAGTGAGACCCCATCTCTACAAAAACCAAAAGAAATTAGCCTGGCATGGTGGTGCACACCTGTAGCGCTAGCTACTCAGGAGGCTGAGGTGGGAGGATTGCTTGAGTCCAGAAGTGTGAGGTTGCGGTGAGCTATGACGATGCCCCCGTAAGTCTGGTCCTGGCACCAGAGTGAGGCCCTGGGTCTGTCTCAAAAAAAAAAAAAAAAAAAAAAAAAAAAGATTAATTTTATTATAGGATTTTTTGAAACTTAATTTTGATGTATAGGATTATCACATCTCAATTAACTTGAATATTTGTTTAAATACAGCAGCTGCTCAGCCAGGAACTGAGATCTTTAATTTGCCAGCAGTTACTACGTCAGGTAAGATTCAAAAGACATTGTTTACCAGTACAAAGCCAGAGCAATAGCAGTCAATCCAACAAGTAAGTACTAAGTACCAACTGTACACCAGGGACCTGACTGCTCCAATATGCAAAAATGAATAAACAGTTAGGGAAGATTAACACAGAAGGGAATTAAAATTCAATAAATACTTATTGAAAAGATAAACAAAGGGAATCAGAATTATTAAATGGCGTAGAAACTAGAGAACTGAAAAAAGAAAACTCTTAATGGAGTAACTTTAACACAAATGTAGGTGACTGATTCACTCAGGATACAAATTTCCTTGAGTTATTATTTGTGGATCGAGGTGGCTTTTAATTTGTGGATTGATTTAATATTATTTGTGGGTTCTCAGTTGTTTTAGGAAACTTGCTATGTGTGTTCAGTGGGCTGCAGGGCTGTATGTCATCTGTTCTTGTCTCTGTTTCCTGATACGCCTCTGGGAAGCAAGTGGAAATGCTTTGGATTCTCTTTCAGGCTCAGTTAGTTCTAGAGGTCATTCTTTTGCTGATCCTGCCAGCAATCTAGGTCTAGAGGACATTATCAGGAAGGCTCTCATGGGAAGCTTTGATGACAAAGTTGAGGATCATGGAGTTGTCCTGTCCCAACCTGTGGGAGTAGTACCTGGTACTGCCAACACCTCAGTTGTGACCAGTGGTGAGACCCGGAGAGAGGAAGGGGACCCATCACCTCATTCAGGTAAAGTTTTAATTTTAGAATTCAGTTCTTCTGCTCAATTCCCCAAGAAAAAGCCAATTTATTTCCCAAGTTCTGATGCATCACTATGAGATTTCATTTATGTCTTTATGTGTTCAGAGTCATCTCTGAGGGTTTTACCTTTTTAAAAAATTTTTAACCTGTCCAGACATTATAGTAACATGAGCAGAAATAAAAAGGAAGAAAATTTTTACCCAGGATGTCACCTTCCTAGCATAGCTTTTTATTTATTTGAATCTAGTCTTTATCTGTACATATACATTGTAATTATAACACAAGTACAATATCATATTTTTGAATAAAAGTGACTTACTGTTGTAATAACAAGTGATAGGCATCAGTATAAAAGAATTATAAGCCACAGAAAAGAGTAAGAAAAAAGGGGAAGGAAAAAATCCTTTAAATCACATCAAGAAAGCTAATGTTACTATTTGATAAGCATCATTCCAGACATGTCTGCATAGACAGATGTTAGAATGAGATCATTTTATACATTCTGTTAAAACCAAGCATACAAAAAACTATGACTCTAGGTTTTTAATGGTTATAAATTCTTTCTTAATCTTTTGAGAACTATTACCTCTTATGCTGAAAAATTACCTGAAACTCAGCCATATATTTCAATTTTAGTTTAGGTTTATTTTCCTTTGTTATCTTCAACCAAAAGATCTCACTATGCTTAAGAAAAAGATTACAGAGATTAGAGGGTTGTTTTTTTTTTAACCTACATATAGTAACCTTAAGATAGTATTGATTTACTTCCTGCTCTAAAAACAGAATTATCTTCCCCTTTTTGCTCTTACCTTCCTACTGTATTGATTTTAATTGTGTGTATTTTAAAGTTGTCATATTGGTGACTGTTATTCAATTAGAATTATACTAGGTTATACAGGATTTGGGGTACAGTGAAATAGTTCTGGGGCTCAGGAAAAATTTTGCTGGTAACTTGGGCTCTGATCTCTTCTGAGATCTTTTCATTGTTTTGTTCTAGACCACCCCCGCCCCCCCAGGGTTGTCTAACTCCTGTGAACTTCTGCTGAGTTCACCAACTAAAAAAGTGTGATCAGATAGAAAGGGCCACCATGACATGCTGAGCTTCTGTGACAGTCCTGGAGTGGCATGAAAAGGCTTACATATTTTCCCTGCATGTGATTTCTTGGGGTGGTGTGTTAACTTCTCTGTTTGCTTTCCTCTAAATTGGGGGGTGGGTGGTTAGTGAGGATTTAAGATTTTTGTATTCCTGCCTTGTTTCTTTAGCATAGGTTTTGGTTTGTTTTTTTTTTTTTTGAAACAGAGTCTCGCTCTGTTGCCTGGGCTAGAGTGCCGTGGCATCAGCCTAGCTCACAGCAACCTCACACTCTTGGGCTCAAGCAATCCTTCTGCCTCAGCCCCCTGAGTAGCTGGGCCTACTTTGGCACCCACCACCATACCCAGCTAATTTTTTCTATTTTTAGTAAAGACAGGGTCTCGCTCTTGCTCAGGCTGATATTGAACTCCTGACCTCAAGTGATCCTCCTGCCTCAGCCTCCCAGAGTGCTAGGATTACAGGCGTGAGCCACCGCGCCCGCCCGTAGCATAGTTTCTGTACTATTAGGCCAGTAAAGAAGCTTTGTTTAGAAATTTGTTGTTGTTTTAGAAATTTCAGTTCCTTGGTTACCATATTTTTAAGTTTATGGCATGAGGACATACTTTTTTATGGGTGGGGTGCTACAAGTGAAATTATGGTTTTCTTTTAAATACAAGCATACCTCACTTTACTGACAATTTACTGTTTTACTGACAATTGTGGGTTTTTTTTACAAATTGAAGGTTTGTAGCAACCTTGCATTGAGCAAGTCTGTTAGTGCCATTTTTTTCAACAGCATGTGTTCACTTTGTGTCTCTGTCACATTTGGTAATTCCCACAGTATTTCAGACTTCTTCATTATTATTATTATGTCTGTTATGGTGATCAGTGATCTTTGATGTTACTATTTTACTTATTTTGGGGCTTCATGAATTGTAGTATGTAAGGGTGTGAACACAACACATAAACATTGTGTGTGTTCTTACTGCTCCACTGACCAGTTGTTCCCCATCTCCTCGGGCCTCCCTATTCCCAGAGACACAGCAGTGTGGCAGTTAGGCCAATTAATAACCCCTACAGTGGCCTCTCAGTGTTCAATTGAAAGGAATAGTCTCCCATCTCTCACTTTAAATCAAAAGCTAGAAATGATTAAGCTTAGTGAGGAAGGCATGTTGAAAGGTGAAGGCTGGGCGCGGTGGCTCACGCCTGTAATCCTAGCACTCTGGGAGGCCGAGGTGGGTGGATCGCTCAAGGTCAGGAGTTCAAAACCAGCCTGAGCAAGAGTGAGACCCCATCTCTACTAAAAATAGAAAGAAATTAATTGGCCAA